>CAUYRT010097525.1:0-43491 GCA_963574885.1 Lepilemur ruficaudatus
AATCCCATGAGGTTGTTTTAATTAGACCCATTTTTCAAATGAAGAAACCAAAGTTTAGAGAGTTTAATGATTTGCCTATGATTACACAGTCAGTACATAGAAACTGGGATTGAAACCAAAGCCTGTGTAACTCAAAAATTCATTCTTTCCACAATCCCCCACTGCTAAATTGAATTTCATATCAAGTTTCATAGGTATAGTTACTGTGCTACCACAAAAGAATATGTAAATTTAAAATCATAGAGTAGAATTTTCATCGATAAAATTTTTCATGTTCTGTTTCAATTTAGACACTGAACCTAAGGTTCTTTGAGAGCAGGAGATATGGCTTATATTTCTTTTCACTGCTATGCCGACTACAGTGCTAAACACACTGCTCATACATAATTAACTCAATGCATTCTTTTTTTTACTGTTAGCATCACTTTAACATGATTCTTTCTATATCGATTTCAATTTACAACACTGTTAAAACCTAATTTATTCTAAAGGAATAAAAGTGTTTTCTGATTAATAAATTTCATACTCGATATATGTAATTGAGTTTTTGGTTCCAACTTAACTATATAGTTAAGTGCCAGTTCAGGAGGCCTGAGGAAGCAAGGTGATGAGCTGATATATAACACATGTTTAACAATTGCCTGACCATTCCCTTCAAAAAATATTTAAAAGCTCTGATTTGTAGCATTTGCCAATTAATATAAGTATTTCACTATGGCCGATTTTAAGCTACCACCATGAAGTCACTGAACACAGAATTAGGAGTTGATACTATCAACTCTCATGAGCCCTGGGGGCAAGTTGCATTTTCATAATAAACACTACCTTTATCAGTTATAGTTCCAGCAGGGAGCCTATCAAAGGAAACCAGAAAAGTACCCCACAAGAAAAAAAGCCAACACCCACATAAATATACAACATCAAGTTAAAACTGAACCTGTGGCCTACAACCTTTCCTGCCTTCGTACAATATCTGTATGTCACTGCACCTGACACCGTGCAGACCAGAATTGTGAGGTAAGAGATGTAAACGTGGGGTAAAACGTGACGTGAGATGTGACAGAAAGCGAGGTAAGAAGTGTATCAAGAGGAAAACAATTGTCAACCACGTCTTTCTTCCCTAGTGCAGCATGTGACGGGTGTGAGCTAAACTAGGAGAAAAGTTTTAAGTTAGATGATGTTCGGTGTTTTTATAGAGAAAGTCCGAGTTTTTGGTTATTTGAAAGTTTGCTAAAAACTATGAAATCTACGTCACTTCATTAGGAAAAGGAAAAAAGAAATCTGCAGATAAAATCCAAAAGGTAGAGGTGAAAAAGAATAAAATGGCATTCTCCCTGTGCCCATCCTGGTCTAACTGGTTCAATCATTTGGTTCTATAAGTAATATATGAAGTCAAATAAGAATGAATGCCTAGAAGAAATCACTTTGTCATAATTAATCACTACCTCTAACCTTCAATGAAGATTATTTCTCCAATGAAATTCTTAGCACACTCTTCCTCGGGTTTCCTCTTGATTGCCTAATCTCAGACTGTAAGCTCTTGGGGGTTGGAATCACAGAGTGTTTAATTTTTTGTACTGCTTCCCAGCTTAGAATAAGATGCACTTTTTCACCTGTATATAGTTGTACTGTAATGTTTTGGGAAACATTTACTCCCTGTAGCAGTTTTAAAAGATTCTTTGTACTAGGTATGGAATTCATTTGCTCAACAAATCATTTTATATCTGCAATGTAAAGGTCAATTTAATCCCAATTTTGGTCAATAAAATCATCAATTCCACTCAATTAAAAATATAATCAATGGCATTTCATTATGCAATGGGGAAGATTCACAGCCCATACAAACCTAACAAGCCAGCAGAAGTTGGAAAGAACATAGTTAAATGTTGGATACACTAAATCTTTAACTCCAGTCTTCTGAAGAATGTCTTTCTTTGGAATTTTATACCATAAAAAGAAAAACTTCTTAATTGCATGTGTAATGTTATTAAGTGAGATACAGAAGGAAATGTTGTCAAACATGTAATTTATGCAAGTTCACATAAAGTATATATTAAATTACCAATTTGTGGTAACAAAGGAGACGAATACCACTCCTTTCCAATTCCATTAAAACAACCTCTGTTAGCTCTTACTCATACTCATTCTGTGGTCCAAAATCTATGAATCATTTCACCTGCCTAAAGGGATTATCCTTGATCATATCTATTCTGGGCTTTTCTAATTCATGCTCTGGATTCACTTCTTTCCCAGACTTGCTACATGCACAGCTCTCCACATCTCAGTTGACAGGGACACTATCATTTTACAGTTGTTCTGGCCGAAACATTAGCATCATCCGTGACCCCTATCTTTTTCTTGTACTTCACATCTGTTCTGTTAGGAAGTCCTGCTGACTCAACTGCCGAAAATATGTGTGGAATCTGAGCCTTTTCCTTAGTCTAAACTGTCATCTGAAATAATTACTAAACTGGTATCCTTGTTTTTACTTTTGCCCTTTACTATTTTTCCTCCAACAATGAATATTACCTTCTTACATAAAATATTATTTACTTTTAAATTATATATATTATTTAATGTCCATCTCTAGTACACTGCAAGCTCCACTAGGGCAGGGATCTCTCTCTGTTTATATATATATATATGTGTCTATATATATTTGTTAGGCTAAACATTCATTCAGTTATCAAGTCTTTGTTAGATGTATTCAAATATTATATATATTTGGATAATGATATGTATTTTTAAGTATATATGTAGGTATATATATGTACACCAAAGATTCACAAACATGTGTTTATATCTTTTGTGTGTATTGTTTACATAGAAATTCTTTTTGGTGGAATGATTATAAATATATTTATTTTAGATCTTACTGAACATGATTTTTGTTCGTTCAAAACTCCCTTCTACAAAAAAATCGTGGCTTAACCTGTATCTATAAATTTTGCATCAATACTTTGAATGAAGACCATAGAAAAGTAGCACCTCAAACAGACTACAGGGAGAAAAACAGAGAGTTGGGGTTTTGTCATTTATGAATATATTCACAAAAAAAGCCCCAGCATGTTGCTCATGTTATTTAACAGGCAAATGGCTAAACAATTCCTTTACTCAAAAAGATTTCTTTAATATGTACTCTGTATGTAACTGTACACAGTTTTATATGCACATTTGTATGTGCACAAAAATGAATGAGACACAGGCCTTCCTCTTAAAGATCTAATAAATAGTAGAATTTTATTTCATGTAAAAACAAATATAATATGCAAGTCCTAATGCAATTATTACTATACCACGAACATATTCATAGTGTTATAGGCACTGAAAGAAAGAAAAGATAAATATGGAGTTCTGTGTTTTTACTTTTTTATTATGTCGTTGAAATGGAGAGAAGGGAGGACATTTTTCAAACTGCAAGTTTACCTTTCCTCTTTGAGATGAACTATCTATAAAAGTTTATGGAAATTTCATGTAGCACTTAAAGACATTTCGAAAGCATTATGCATTTTTAATTTCAGAACTATTACACTTTGAAATGTGGGATGGTTAAATTTTTACAACGTGAAGAATTACAAGAGCTATATTTTTATTGGACATTGTAATGTGGCTATTTCAGCAAAAAACATCCAAGTCAGCCGGGCTAATTAAGTGGATATCAGAAGGGCCGGCTGGGCGCAGGCTTTCATGCCTAGCACTCTGGGAGGCCAAAAAGGGGAGGTAGGAGGATTGCTTGAGCTCAAGACTTCAAGAACCACCCTGAGCACAAGTAAGACCCTGTCTCTACTAAAGATAGAAAAACTATCTGGGTACAGTGTTGTCTGCCTCTAGTCCCAGCTACTCCCTGGGCTGAGGCAGTAGGATCGCTCGAACCCAGGAGGTTGTGGTGAGCTGTGATGATGCCACTGTACTCTAGGCTGGGCAACAGAGTGAGACCCTGTCTCAAAAAAAAAAAAAAAAAGAGAGAGAAAAAGAAAAAGGCCACCCATATGAAAAGAATCTTAAATACCTCTAAAATTAAGGTAATTTGTGTTCATGATTAAAGTAGGAATAATTAGCCCATCCTTAAAAACCGAGTGAAGAATATGAATTCATGTTGTAGAAAGCAGTGATCTCATGTAGCATTTACATTTAGCTATGAATAACACCATGAAAATATATTTTCATTTTTGAAAGACAGTCTAATGTCTTATACTGAAATTTCATAGGTAATCCATTTAGCAATTTCTGGATATAAATGTAATTCATTTATTCCTTAAGATATCTATCTGTAAAAGAAAAAAAACCCCAAACATTCCTAGTATATTATACTTTTCTCCCAACAATGGCAAATCTCTTAAATGCCTTAATTAAAAATATTTAGAAAATTATCCTTGGTTCTATTTTTTCCTGTTCCCATACAATATATCCTACTCCCCAATGTTTACTCTTTTTATTCTTGTCATTTTACCTCCAACCTCCTTTAGAAACTTTCCTGACTTTGCTGCCCATATTACTTACTTTTTTAAGTTTGTATTCATTCTGCTACATACGAATACATTCATAAGCTTTTAGATTTGGGAGGATAAAATCTTTTACCATTGCACCTGTCATCTATAAAATCCAGTGGTGTGCTAATAAATTGGTTCTCAAAAGAAAAAAAGCTCTTATTTGTAGTGTTTGGCAATTTCTCTAGTGTAAATACTCTCACAGTTTGCTGATGAGAGCTACCAACAAACTGGCAAAATTTCTGAATACGTAACCATCAGTTTTCATAAAGCTGTCTGAACTGATTCAAGCACACGTTGCATGTATCTAGATATCTCTATCTAGAACACCTTTTGTGACTTGCAATTATTTGATATTTCATGAAGTACCCATGCATTGATGGAGAGTTCAAGTTATAAAAGAGATCTCCCTTATATCAACCCAGCATTTTCTTCCTTGCAATTTACTCCTGAACTGGCATGAATGATAATTCAAAAGTTGCATAGTATAAATATAGACACTTTGCCAATGTCATTGAAAGACTTTAAGGCAGCTAGTATGAATGTCTTCTTTCCCAGGTTGAGTACAACAATTTTTCCAACAGCTCCTCATATACCATGATTTCCATAGTCCTTAACAACTGATTATATTCCTGGGGGTACATGATAATTAACAGTCATTGGGGTCCAGCAATTAACACTTAGCTCCAAATGTGGTCTGGGTAGAGCGAAGTGCCAGAGAATGATTATCTGTTTTCTTGGCTGCTATAATTTTTCTAATGCAGTTTAAGGATTTATTAGATATTTTTGGCTGCCACATCACATAGTTGACTTGTGTGGAATTGTAAAGCCAACTTTATCCACCCAGTTTTTTTGTGTGTGCGTGTGTGTGTTTTTTACCTAAAATGCAGTTAAGCTAGTTTTCCATCATCCTGTACTTGTCTAACTATTAATAATTTCTGAACCTAAGTGTAGGAAAATACTTTAATACCTCATGTATTTCATACTATTAATTAGGCTCTTCATTTCAAACAATACAGAACCCCTGCCATCATTGTGTTTGTAATATTTTCAGATACATACTAAAGTGTGTCTTTTCTCTTTTATCTAAATAAAAAATAATTTAAAATGATAAAGCTGACAAGAATAAATGAGGAGCCTTTCGATGGGTAGCAGCATATGGAAATAGCCTGTGCTTTAGATCTTTTTATTTCTTTGAGAGATGTTCTCTTTTCCTTCTCAGGCATTCATCATTCTGAAATGATGGGCTGTAGCCCAGAAAACACAATCATTTTTTTTTTTTTTTACACCATCTGTGTGGACTCAATTCCAAATGCTCCTTTTTCTCCAAAACACATTTTTCAATTAGATCAAGTGTTAACAACTCCACCTGCACATCCAATTTCCCTGCCCCAAATTCTTCAGATTTTAACCTAAGTTTTCAAAGTATCTAGAGATACATTTGAGGTTCCTTCCTGAGCTATTGCTCATTTTTCATGAATCAGCAAAAAAGGAAACAGCTTGAGCTTTTTATAGGTTTTGACAGATTCCTTTTCATCTCAGATAAGAATTTCTTGGAAGCTAGTACCCTTCCCAATTAGCCATTGGGGATGTTTATGTAACTAACTCTATAAACTTCAAGAGAAAATCACCCATGCTTACTATGTCTCTTTCTCAGGGGAACTAATACTGCTTTTTCTGTACTTATTTGTACCTTTATTTTGTACATGCTAATACAGATAGATACTTGTATCAGCCCACATTGTCATATACTTTGATGTGTAATAAGCTTATTTCCTTAATACACTTCTTAAAATCAAGATCTATTTTAAATATTTTATGTTTCTCATCTGAATTGAACTGGTTTTTGTTAATATGTTTACATATGTGTCTTGAGAATGTTTTCAATGGGCTAATAGATGTAGTAAAGGTTTTTGTTAATATGTTTACATATGTATCTTGAGAATGTTTTCAATGGGCTAATAGATACAGATAAATTAAAACATATACCAACTGCAATTTCAAAGGCCATTATAAAAATCATAACATTTATTAAAATTTCTCTGAAAATATTAATTCTTTATTGGAATAAAGCAACAATGTTTCCTCCTTCATTCCCAAATAAACTATAATAGAGCATAGAAAATAATTTCACCTTTTATTTTCACACTGTCACTCATATTTTCACAACTGTACTTGCTATCTTTAGTGTAACTTGCTTCTCCTTGCTTCCTTATTTCACTGTTTCCACTGTGATGCTTCTTTCTGCCCCGATTTTATCTATTCATGTTTTTTATAGCAAACTCAGGCTCCAAACTAACCTCTTCTAGAAAGCCTTTCCTAGTAAGCATACCTGACTGTAATCCGTCTTTTCTATGCATTCTGTTAAGCACTAAGATTTTCAGTGTGAAGCTCACTAAATCAAAGTTATTAATATGTTGTTGATATATTACTGCTCATTATTTTCTAATCTTTGTTTCTTGCTCCCCACTTACATGACGATCTCTCATTAGGCAGAGACTTTGCCAATTTCATAATATGACTCTGCTCAGAGGCCTTCCACGTTTTTTGCCACAAGCTAAAACTCTTTCAAACAGGCTATGAAGCCTCTGGCTGCCCTCTGTCTTCCAAGGCTCAGCAATCAATGGAGCTTCTCGTACTCTAGGCTCCGTAGTTGCCTAAAGTTTTCAGAAGTTGACGTGCAATCCCACACCTAGAGTGTTCTTGTTCCTTCCCAGAATGATTGAAATTTCTACCCCTTTAGGAGAAAATGTCTTTATCTTCTAAGTGTGAGGCTTAGCTCATCAATCACTTTCTTGACGAAAGCTATCCTGTACCCATTACCTCTGTGTCCCTCTTTAATACTAAACTATCTTTTCTGTGTGAGTTTCTATTTAGGGTAGACCATAGAGCATAGGCTTTAGAGTTGCAGAGACCAGGGCATGAATCCAGTTCTACCACTTTTAAGTTGTGTGCTTTTTGTCAAGTTATTTAACCATTCTAACCCTTTCCTAGGGTAGTTATAAGGATTAAATGAGTGATGCATGCAAAGTGCTTGCTTAACAAGTAGGTTGGCACAGAGTGAGCCCTCAATAAATGGCAGCTCTAAGTAGGCTGTAAATTTCTTGAGACCAGGTCATCTTTGACATCAAGGGTCTACTACTTAATAAGTGTTCAGTAAATATTTACAGAATGGCTGCAATAAACACCTTTACCATAGAAGGAGCAAAATGTCCCTAGAGGATGACATTAAAATGGCAAACTATTTAAATCTCTTTTGGAGTCAGTCCTTTATATGCTGTAGTCCTGACTTACAATGTGACCTCCAGATTTTTACTAGGCTTTCAGCACATTGAGTAGAATTTATATCCAGAATAGTAGAAAAGTTACTATTAAAAAGAAAAATCCAGATTAAGACTATTTTAGAGTCCTAATGAGACTTTTTATTAAATGTTTTTTAAAGGACTCAATCTACTCTTCATTTTCAGATCTATGAAATGGTAGGAGTGAAGCATTATTATGCTCATATAGCAAATTCCTTAATTAAAACATATGCCAATTGCAATTTCAAAAGGCCATTATAAAAATCAGCACAGTTGTTTAGAAGAAACATGACAAGCTCATTTTCATGTTATTAATTGAACCAGATTCAATTTAAAAATAATGGCAAAAAAAAATAGTTTACTCTGGGTTAGTGTCTACAAGTAAAAACTGGCCAATTGTATTTCATTTTGAAAGACAAAAATACTGGCATCTTAAAGTTCAGAAACAAACTGACCCTATTTCCATAAAAACTAATGGAGGGCAGATATTTACCTTTTACTTACCCATTGAATTGGCTCCTAATGTTTTTTTCCAGCTTCAGTCTTGACTCCCCATAATTACTCCTATAAATATTTGGCCAATATAATCTATCTAAAGCATGGTTCTGATCATATATCACTTCCACTCACTAAATTTAAAGTGTTTTCTGTGGCCCTCGTAGTAAAATTCCAACATTTGCATGTCACATTTGGTGCTCTTTCCAATAAGGACCAAGTGCCATTTTGTTCTACTTCCCTCAACATATCCTTCACTGCAAAAAACAACAAAAACTATATACTTGGCATTTCCTGACACAACCCACATTGTGCGTGTTCCAAGTTCCTCCTAGAGTTTTTTTCACCCTTATCTCTTTTCTTTAATTTTTAACAGTTTTATCAAAGTATAATTGATATATTAAAAAACCCTACAGATATTTAATGTATATAATTTGATGAGTTTGGACATATGCATACCACAATTAAGGCATTAAACAAACCCATCACCTCCAAAAGTTTCCTTGTGTCTCTTTAGTTTTTGTTTGTTTGTTATTTGTAGTAAGAACACCTAATGAAATCTACTCTCTGAACAAATTTTAAGTACACAATCCCATATGTTTAACTTAGGCACTATTTTGAACAGGAGATCTCTAGAACTTATTCCTCTTGCGTAAATGAAACTTCATACTCACTGAGAAACAACTTCCCACTTCCCTCTTCCCATAGCCCCAGCAACCGCCATTCTATTCTATGATATATGAGTTTGACTATTGTAGATACCTCATATAACTGGAATCATGCAATATTTATCTTTCTGTGATTACCTTATTTCGCTTAGCATAATGTCCTCTAGGTTCATCCATGTATATGCAAATGGCAAGATTTCCTTTTTTAAGGCTGAATAATATTCCATTGTTTATGTTAATATATATATATATACATATTTTTTCTTTTAGCCTATTATTCTACAGAAAGATATATATATATATATATCACATTTTTGATCCATTTATCTATGGACATTCAAATTGTTTCCACATATTGTCTATTACAAACAATATTGCAATAAATGTGGAAGTGCAGATATATCTTTGAGATCTTTATTTCAATTCTTTTGGGAGCATACCCAGAAGTGGAACTGCTGGATCATATAGTAGTTCTATTTATGTAGTGAAGTACACTTAATGTCTTGCATATGTTGAACCATCCTTGCATCCCTGGGATGAAATGCAATTGATCATGGTGAATAATTTTTTTGATGTGCTCTTGGGTTTGATTTGCTAGTATTTCATTGAGGATTTTTGCATCTATGTTCTTGAGAGACATTGGTCTGTAGTTTTCTTTTTTTGTTGTTGTTGTGTCATTTCCCAGCTTTGGTATAAGGGTGATACTGACTTCATAGAATGATTTAAGAAAGATACCCTCCTTTTTGGTGTTATGGCATAGTTTCAGTAGGAAACTATTCAGTAGTTTCACCAGTTTTTCTTTGAGATCTTATAGAATTTGGCTGCTAAACCATCTGGTCCTGGGTTTGTTTTTCCTTGGGAGAATTTTTATTACTGATTCAATCTCACTGCTTATTGGTCTGTTAAGAATTTCTATTTCTTCCTGATTGAAGCTTAAAAGGTTATGTTTCCAAATATTTATGTATTTCTGCTACATTTTCTAGTTTGTGTGCATACAGGTGTTCATAATAATCTCAGATTATCTTTTATATTTTTGTGGTATCAGTTGTAATGTCTCCTTTTTCATTTCTGATTGAACTTATTGTAATCCTCTCTCTTCTTAGTTAAGCTAGCTAGTGGTCTGTCAATTTTGTTTATCTTTTCAAAGAAGCACCTTTTAGTTCATTGCTACTTTATGTTGTTTTTTTGGGGGGGGGTTCAATTTCATTTAGTTCTTCTCTGATCTTTGTTATTTCTCATCTTTTGCTGGCTTTGGATTTGGTTTGTTCTTGTTTTTCTAGTTCCCTGAGGTGTGACATGATGTTGTTAATTTCTGATTTTCCTGTCTTTTTGATGTAGGCATTTAGTCCTATGAACTTCCCCCTTAGCACTATTTTTATGTAGCCCAGATATTTTCGTTGGTGTATCACCATTGTCATTCAATTCTAAAAATTTTTTGATGTCCGTCTTGATTTTGTCATTGATCCAAAGATTATTCAGCAGCAGATTAATTTCCACATATTTGTATAATTTTGAGAGTTTCTATTAGAGTTGATATCTAGTTTTGTTTCACTGCAGTATGAGAAGATACATGGTATAATTTTGATTTTTGTTTTTTAATTTACTGAGACTTGTTTTGTGGCCTAACATATGGTCTACCTTGGAAAATGTTTCATGAACTGATGAGAACAATGTCTTTTCTTCAGTTTTGGGTTAGTATGTTCTGTAAATGTCTGTTAGGTTCATTTTTTCTAGAGTTCAGTTTAAGTCCAATGTTTCTTTGTTGATTTTCTGCCTTTATGATCTGTTTGGTTCAATCAGTGGAGTTTTGATGTCCACTGCTATTATTATGTTGCTATTTATTTTATTTTTTGGATATAGTAGTATTTGTTTTATGAATCTGAGAGCTTGGTGTTAGGTGTATATATATATTTAGAATTGTTGTATGTTCTTGTTGAATTGATCCTTTATCATTATGTAATTATGATCTTTGTCTTTTTCTACTGTTGTTGATTGGAAGTCTTTTTTTTTTTTTTTTTTTTCCTGATGTAAGAATAGCTCCTCCTGCTCAGTCATGGTTTCCATTTATATGGAATATTTTTCCCACTCCTTTACCCTGATTGAGTCTTTGAGACTCTTTATAAGTCAAATGGGTTTCTTAGAGACAGTAGATATGATTTTTTAACCATTCCATCAACCTACATCTTTCGGTAGAGAATTTATACTATTTACATTCAATGTTAATATTGATAAGTGAGATTCTGTTCTAGTCATCATGTTGATTGTTACCTAGTTGCTTGGTATTCTTTTTTGTCTTACTACTGTTTTTATAAGACCTGTGAGTTTTTACTTATGAGTGTTTTTACACTGGTGGGTTTGACCATTCTTTTTTGTGTTTAGAGCACTTTTGAGCATTTCCTGAGGGCAAGTCTAGTGGTGACAAATTCTCTTAGTGTTTGATTGGCTAGGAAAGATTTTATTTCTTCATTTATGAAAGCTAGTTTTTCAGGATGCAAAATTCTTGGCTGATAGTTATTCTGTTTAAGAATACTAAAAATGGGACCCTAGTCCCTTCTGGCTTGTAAGGTTTCTGCTGACACATCTATTGTTAGTCTGATGGGTTTTCCTTTGTAAGTCACCTAATGCTTTTGTCTCCCAAATGGTAGGATATTCTCCTTCACGTTCTTTTTGCTTAAACTGGTAACTATGTGCCTTGGAGATGTCCTATGTGTAGTAAGTTTTCCAGAAGTTCATTGACCTTATATCTAAGTGTCTAAATCTCTAGCAAGACCAGGAAAGTTTTCCTTCATTATTCCCTCAAATAGATTTTTCATGCTTTTTGCTTTTTCTTCTTCCTCAGGAATAATTATGATTCTTATGTTTGAGCATTGTACATGACCTCATATTTCTAAGAGATTTTCATATCTCTTGATTCTTTTTTCTTTATTTTTGACTACCTGGTTTAATTAGAAGCTCTAAAATTCTTTCTTCTTCTTGGGCTAGTACTTAGTCTGCTGTTAAAACTTTTCACTGTATTTTGAAATTCCCCAAATGACTCCTTCACTTCCAGAAGTTCAGATATGTTTTCTTTAATGTATCTATCTCTTTAATGAATCTTTCATTAACGTCCTGAATTATTTATTTTTTTATTTCTTTTTGTTGGTTTTCAGCTTTCTCATTGATATCATTAAGCTTACTTGTGATCCATGTTTTCAATTCCATATCTGACATTTCAACAATTTCCTTTTGCTTGGATTCCATTATTAGAAAGCTAGTGTCATCCTTTGGAATGTTGAAATAGTGTACTTTTTAATATAACCAGAGTTTTCATGCTGATATCTTCTCACTTAGAGCCTCTTTCCTCAGCTCAAAACAAATAGCTTTTTGGTTTTCGTGTTCTGCTGTGCTGGGAACTCAGCTTCTAAGAACAGAGAGGGACAAATACACTGCCATCCAGCTCATGCAGGCAGGTTCCTACTGTGATGTTGCTGGTAATTTGTGTCAGTTGAACCTCAGGCCCCTGGGAAGGTGTTCAGGTGTCAATGGTGTGGGTTATGTTAGATAATCCCATTACCAGTCCCCTCAATGTTGTACTTGAGTCCTGGGGTGACCAGACTGAAACCAAGCTGTCAAATTTGCCCTCAAGCTTTCCTGGATTGAGGCACTGGCCATGATAGTGAGGGTGAGTGCTCTCCTGCTCCAGAAGAATGCTCTAGCAGAAGAAAGTCACATGTACTGTGAGCCTGCGACAAGAGGGGTAAACCCCTCTTGATGTGATTAGCAGAAGCAGGCAGCTGTGGGGCACACAAGCTGCTCAAACCTTCCCCCACCCCCAGCAATGACACCATTCTCTGCCCTTCAGGGACACAAATGCACCCAGTTTCCCAGTTCTTATCCTGGTTGAGGTGCAGCAGAGTTGGTGGTAGCAGCTCAATCTGCTGTGTACAGGGTTACCAGCCTGGCTGTGGGCTGTGGCTGAAATGTTCTAGCAGGAGAGGTGTGTTTGTGCCAATGATTTGCCTCTAGGGAAGTTAGGCTCCTCCCAGAAGAGGCAAGCAGGTCAGGTGGAGAACTGCTAGTCTCTCCCTCCCTCAGAGGAGGTGGTAAACTTTGTCCTTAGGGCACATTAATGTACTTTCTACAGCTTTTTAGGGGAAAAGGACTGAACCTCAAGGTCCATGGAAACCTGGGTATCATAGGTGCTCTGTCAGAGGTGCGGCAGCTGCTCCCAAGTGCCCTGGCTTAATACTCCCTCATGGAACCCTCACGGGTCCCAAATGGAAACACCCTTTCATCAGTGGCTGCTTCAGCAGCAGCTATGGGGGAGGGAAGAAGAGGAGAAGCCCCCAGATGGTGAGGAGCATCTCCACTGGGAGGGGCACAGAAACTTTGGATCACAAGCCAGGGTCTCTCTGGTGCAGGAGAATGCGCTTTCCAAGATCCTCTGTCCTAAAAAGCATTCACAATACTTCCCAGTGCCCTTAGGGCAACCCACCCTATAGGTCAGAACTGCTGCTCTCCTATGCCTTCCTGTTCCTTAGTGGTTGTCACAATCCAAGTGAGTGCTAGAGAATGTTCATGTGAGATCCAGTGACAGGGAGTTTGAAGTGCTGTGACTTCCCTGGGAGGATAGAGGCACCTGGCATGTGAGCAGGCAACATAGCATCCACTGTCTCAGCGAAGCTCTGTGGCAAGGAAAGGCGACCCTACACGGACCCACAGCCTGTTGCTTTGCTCCCAAGAAGCTCTCAGTTTGCCGATGGCAGCAGCACCTGGCTTCATCAGGCTAAAAGGGCTGTCAGACAGACTGAGAGGTGGCCACAGGTGTGAGGGGAGGAAAAGTAAACACTCCCACCTACCCTTTCCACTTGGCTCCAGATCACTGGGGGCTAGTCTCTGCCAAATCTTGCCCTTTTCTATTTGGTTTTGCAACTTCTTCCCATGGGATTTCTGGTAAATGTAGGTTCTGGAACTTTTCCCTCAGCATTTTACCTAGGCTATACTTTTTTACCTGAAATTTTCTTCTATTTGGGATGATTTGGCCACCAATGTCTCTCTCTAGTCGGTCATCTTGCCTCCTCCCCATGTGCTCAGTATTCAGAATATGTGATCTTGACATTTAATCTTTTCCAGGATTAACTGGAGCCTATAGAAGTTTATTTTTTTTAAAAAAAAAAGTTATTCAACCGTGTGATTTATTTTTTAAGGATGTGAAATTTTGATGTGAAACATACTGGTTCGGGGTATAGCTAAATACCAGAATCACTCAACTTAGTACAGGACTCTTAGGAATTTCTCATTCTGTGGCTTTTCTGAGCTCAATTTTTCTAAGTCAAAGCTATACCTTCCTTTCTCTGCTTCTCTAGCCACCAAGGATTCATGATTTGGTTTAAACTACAGACCCAATCTCTGAAATATACTCAAAGGCACTCCCAGTTTTCCAGATCAGAAACTTATTATATTTCCTTTCTAACTTTCCCATCCAGAAGCCATTTTAGTTCTATTTCTTTGTGAGCCAGGGTAAATTTCTTTGCTGTCAAATGGATCCAAGAGTGAGAGTAGGAAGGGAGTTCAAACATATTTTCTCTGACAGTGTATGCCAATGCATCCCTCATTCCCTGATGAAAGCCAGCATTAGTTTCACTTTGTTGGGGTGATGGCAGGGGTGGGAATAGTCCCTGAGATTGACATGTTAGCCAGATACAGAGAATGACAACTCTTTAAAAAACACTTCAGAAAGCATGCCTTACTGCTTCAAGTCAGAGAACATTTGCACAGAGCTAGATTTCCAAGGGATTGGCTTGTAAAAGTGTAGCTATGGGAGTCATGAACTTATTATTTTATCAACCAATAATATCCTATTTGTGGTGAACTGAAGAACGATCTGCCATATTATTCAGTAAATATAGAAATATAGTTAGTAGCTCCTGGAAGCTACTTTCAAACTATAATCAAATCACATTGTGTTTATATGTCAAACCTGCTTTTACATTCTGTTATTGTCCAATGGTGTCAAAGCTTGATTAAAGGCATGAAAGGAAGAAGTCAAGGAGCCCAATTAAGTGGCTATTTCAATAGCCCAAGTAAGATATGGTGATAGTATAGTACTAAGGAAGTTACTGTAGAAAAGGAAAGGAGAAATAGTTAAAGAGCATAATTTCTAGGATTTGATGATTTAGGTATGAGGAAGAAAGCAGAAATTAAGTTGATTCAAAGATATCAGTACATAGCATCTCTGTACACAAAGGTTTCATTAATTGAGGTTTTGTACATGAGTACTAAGTATGGGAAACAGGAGGTGATATGAAATTCATCATTGATCATGTTGAGTTTAAGATACTATTAACTGTTCCAGAAGGTAAGTTCAATATCTAACCTGGAGATACATATTTGAGATTATTGAGTCTACAAACTTTGGTTAAAACCAGGAGTAATGATACTGCAAAACAGAGTGTGTGAATGGAAAAAAAAGACTGAGAATTCAGGGACAGAAACCTGACGACAGAGTCAAAAAGGAGACTGAAAGGGATGAATCCAGAGGTCACTGAGAAACTATGGAGAGGTAGGTTGGTATCAATTAAGTCATTGGAAAGAGAGCTTAGGATTGTGAGCCTTGCGGATATCTGTATAGACTGAAGGCAAATAACCAATAGAAATCACAGGAAGGTATATGTATATATATGAAAGAAGATAAACTTGGTGGACAAATACCCTAGAAGAGATTAAGAGTTGATGGGTAGCGATAAGTTGCTTGATTTGTAAAGGATGAGGACAACCTCATGTCCTGATCCTGGAAAAAACAAGTAAGAATATATGCAGATATAAATCATTTTGTATAAAGGGGGGAGAAAGTTGCCATAATTCATGCTCGATGACCTTAATGTTAGGTAAGGTTGTTAAGAGTGTGAACTTTAGTTTTATGTAGAAAGTCCAAGGAAAAAGAGGAGTATATGAATGATGCTGAACTGAAAGGAAAAGGTAGCTGGCCAAGGAAAATAGCAAAATGGTTGAGGGTTGAGAGTCCAGCTGAAATGAGATTCCATTAATAAATGGTGGCTCAAATCTAGGTAATTCCAGGATTTTCTTTAGTAGTATCAGACATATGTATTGAGGTTTGGAATTCTTATTAAAATGAAGTCCAGTGATTAGCCAAGCAGCAAGTTAGATCAGAGAAGAAACTTCAAGGTAAAACTAATATCCTAAGAAAAAAGGATCAGAGACCTCTATGAGATCAACAAGAAGGTTGTAGAAGTTAAGGTATGAGAGAACTAGGATGTTAGGAGATGGAAAATTTGGGTTTTATGGTTTCCATTGAAAATTGACCTGAGGTTGATTGAATTTAAAGCAATTAAAGATGTATCAAATCATATCCATAGTTAAGTCTTCTGGACTTTGAAACAGCTATTATCGGTTATAGAATGTGAGATAGAGAAAAGTACTGATTCAGATACCGAGACATTTAATCAATATGAGAGAGTGATCAAAAGATTTTTAGATTATTGTAAAGAGGTAAAATAAAAAAAGATATGGTCAGAGGTTGTGAACTTCAAATAAAAAGAGAATATTACAAAAGAGTAAGACTTTGAAAATCAAGAATGATAATTGCACTCTCAGTCCTTATAGTGTATGGGTAAACAAATATTTTCTTCTTGGGAAAGAAAGATTTAAGAGAAGAATTTTCTTCTAGGAAGTTAAACAGAAAGAAAATATTAGAGACATTGTTGAGAAGGGTTGGCTTTTTGTTTTATGAATATTCTAAAGCATTATGATAGTAATTCAGAAGGCATATTTGAAAGAAGGGGGAAGGAGGATGAGAAGAAGCACAATGCCATGAGAGAGTAAGTTTTGGTAGACAGCATATAAAGAGCAAGGGTTCCACAGTGAAACCCTCTATGGTGAACAAGATGCAAAGACCAAGGTTGTCAAGCATACTGCAATGATCTGGCCATAAATTTTGAAACTCTAATATCAACATGGGCATAGAGCCTCCTGATGGTATCTCAGCAAAGGAAGCTTATATGGCAGCTTCCAAGACTTTTGGAATCAGAGTGAGACAATTTGTGGCTTCTGGATCTAGAACATGGTGTTTGCTTTTTCAAACAACTATTAGATATTCCCCTTTTTGCCACTAAACACCCTCAGATGACATGGTTTCCCTTTTGCAGATCCTCTCTTTTCAGCAAGCTCTGGCAATATCCTTCCTGGTGTGGCACCCAGACATTAGTAGTATCCACGGTATGTTCTATCCTAAACAGAGTAGAGAACTAAGCTATCCACAATGAATACATGATTGAGGGGAATAATGCATCACCTCATTTGGCATGGTGCTATGACTTAAATTGAACTAACTCCCAAATAAAGCCCAATAGTTATCTTTTTAATATAAGATTTCTAGAGTGTCTCTGATTAGAGAGACAGAGGAATATTTTGGAAAATATAAGAAGATAATGCCTAACTTATAAATGGCCTAAGACAATAAATATCTTTCTGTCCCTCAAGACCCAGTGAAATCGTTTCTTTAGCAAAGGACTCACTATGTCCTATTTATAATAAGGTCACTTTTTGTTGAATATTGTGTATACCACGCATTGGGCAGATATTAGCAATACAAAAATACAAGTTGGTTCTTATCCTTAAGGAGCTCACAGTATTATGACAGAAACAGATATTTAAAGAGATAATACTAGATGGTAAAAGATATAAATTAAATTACATGAGACTCTAAAAGACCTGAAGCACCTGCCAGGTGGAATCAGAGTCTGAAGAAAATATAGTGTTCTTAAGTTAATACTATTTATATAGGATTTTGCCCAAACCATTTTTCACTATAAAGAGCATTCTGTTTTGAGGCAAACATTTCAATGAAGCATTTCATAAGACCAATCTTGGCCCACTGACATGAAACTACCGCCCACACCCCTATTCATCAACTAATTCTTTTATGCATCTTTTTTTGTGTGTACTTGGGCTCAGTATAGAACAGTTAGAACATTCCTGGGCATAACTCAGAATGCTGATTAACAATCCAGTTTGGTCTCTATTTCACATGAACCTGGGGTCTATTTCCCCACGTATATTGTTCAGCATAAAGCAAAAGCAAATAAAGTCATTGCCTCGTGGATGAGAAAGCAGGCCTAAGCTTGTTTACACCTATATATGGCTCCTTTCCATGGGCTTATTTTCAAAAGCCAGATCTCCATCCTTTTGTGGAGCTGAAACATCAGAAACAAATAAAAAGCTGTAGGAAATTTCCTTTGTGGAGGAAGAAGCCATGTGTGACGAGTTTTCATCCACCGTGCACTGCCACTATTGCTAAGTCTAGCTATCAGGGCATTCATTGCCTCATGATTGAATTTGCCTACAAGTGATTAAGGCCATAAATTACACAAAGAAAATGAGCATACAGATACAGTAATTGCTCTAACACTCACTCTACCCTGTTACATCTTGCTAAGAATTTTTTGCCATCCATGCAGTCCCATCATGTTTGTTGCAATTTTCAAACCTAGCCATTAAGATTTCTTTTTCACTGAAACCTTCTCCTTTATTAACCTTTAAAGATCATGAGGACTGGATAATGACAACTTTTAAATTAGTCCCATTTGCAATCCTGTTGGTTACAAGGTGGTAAAAAAGCTACCCAATTTTATTAGTACATTTTAAAAGCCTTAGGAAAGAATTAAATTTATATATTTTTTGTGCTAGTGGCTTTATTTCAATATTCTTTTCACTTTCTGTGGGAAGGCCTTTCATCCACAAAATGACAAAATTAAGAGGGCCTTTGCAATGAAATAAGTTCCTTTCATGTTTTAAGTACTACACTGATTTACAAGTCCCCACTGAGATGAAGGTGCTCAAATTATCCCCCCGCCCCATCTATCTTTCTTTCCAAGTTTAACATGAACTAAGTGAATTTGCCTTTGGTGTTTTATAATGTCAATAAACTTTAAAGAGCTTTTGAACAACTGGGATTGCCTAGGTAGCCACCAGGAACTAGATCATCATTTTCCTTGGGTTTCTATGCCAACTGAAACTGTCTCATTGATTCAGGCCTGGTCTCCCCAGGTATTTAGAGTACTTTGAAACTTGGGGGCATCAACAACACTGTTCCCAGGAAACTTACCCAACTGGCCTTTCCTTGCATATGATTTCTGATCCCCTCCTCCGAGTGAAGGATTACTCTCAGGAGCCAGGATTACTACTACCTGGGGGATTTGGCCCCTCCTTCAAGTCAAACCTTCCACCCTCTCAAGTAAATCTCTCACTGAGTTTTGTGTTAAGTAAATTAAACTTTCTTCTGAGCCTCCTTCTTTCATACTGGTACTCCCGTCCACCCCCCACATCTCATTCAAATTAGAAACTGTCTCCTTCTCCCTCTTTCCTCAGGCATCAACAGTGGCTTTAAGGACAACCACTGCTACTTCAGTTCCTCTGCAGCTGAATTGCCTTTGATGACCAAAAGTTAAGCTTGCTCATGAAGTAAGACTTTCAAAGCTTGATAGTTAATTCGCCAAATAGGGACAGGGCATAACTAATATAAAAATATTAGTTCTTTTCAATTCTAGGATATTATTAGCTGTCACAAACAAAGCAGGCTTGGGCCTGTACCTCCCAGGAATGACAGACCTTGAAATAAACACATGCTGTTTCATGAATATGTTGTTAAATCTTGAGAACAAATTTTCTCAGGGGAGACATTATTTAGAAAGAATTATATGTTAGTCTCTTGAAAGGTTTAGCTATTTGTAGTCATGTTATGCTAAAAGTTTCTTTTCATAATAAAGACTATAATAAGAATTTCTTAAAAGGTACAAGCCTTCCTAAACAATTGTATTTGAAGACATTTTTTAAAAAGTAAACTATAATTCACATAAGACACACTCAAATGCTACCACTCTGATTTTCCCCAACATAATTAAATGCAACTTTTTTTGCTCACATATTTCATTTTTATCTTTTGTTTTCTTTTTAGCATTTATTATATTCTTTGCAATTATTATTTTTACATGTCTATTTCTCCTACAGACCTTAATCTTTTTGATGTTAATAATCATTTAGTCAGATTTGTAGCCTGGATCTTTGAATAAACAATTGAATTATTAAAAACACTATATTTTAACAAAATCATTTTATATGCCCTTATTTATTTATATGCCAACTAAATTATGTAAGCTTTTGAATGTTCTGATAAGTATTTTAACATAATATGAGTAAAGATAGAATGGTTTGTTAATGTGGTTTTAAAGCATATCTTATTGGGCATGCGATATTTTTACAAATAAAAATGTTCTTTCTTAATCTAAATGTGTGCTCCACGCACATACAGCTTGAAACCTAAGTTGTTATGGCTACATTCCTAAATTGCAGTTTTTAAGAACTGAGATTTAAAAAAAAATTTAGTTAGAAAAAGCTCAAGACATATCCCTAAATGCATATGCTAGTATACCTTCTAGATTTAAAAGGTGTTTCCTACTACTACTAAGGCTAACAGACATGATGAAAATGGCCCAGACAAGTGAAATTTTAGTTTGACCCAACTGTCTCTCATTCTTATATTACTTTTTTTCCTTATTTTCATCACGCTGAATCTGCTGTCGGCATTTTAATTCAGGCTGACAGTGTTAATGTAGTATAAAATTATATGGGTGTTTTATGGGGATTTATATTCCAGGGCAGCTAATTAGCAAGCTGGACTGGGTTATTACCACTAGGTTATTACCACTATGAAAACAGGGGATGTTTGCTTCCAACTTGTTTTTTCCCTGGACTAGAGAACACATTTGTGCTTGCAAAAATATCATTAATCTTTGGAAATATTTATTCAGCTAAACAATGGTTCTTCTCATGTTACAATATGCAATTTATGTCTTACTAAACAGAGATCAGGTATATTCCCAAGTGAAAGCTAACAGCAGTACACAAACTTTGTGGAATAAACAAAAAGAAAATAATTCAATTGAGTTAGGAACATATATATGTAGAATTATAGAGAATGTCAGACTTCTAAGTATAAATATTTTATTTGTATTCACAAGTCATTTTATTCACTTTGGTCCTGTTTGTATGCGGTGCGGCATTATCAATTCTGTCCAAATACACTCAGCTGTATATAACATTCAGTTGAAAACACTAAATATGCATTTGTGGACTTTTCTACATAGGGTAAATGGATCTATACAATAATTAATTAATATGATCTATAGAAAATTCAATATGGAAAAATTCAGACCAAAGAAAAGTGTAGGTTTTATTGGTTTCTAAAAATTTCCACTTAAATTGATAAAAGTAGCATGGTTATTGCTCAGTCTTCAATTAATTTTATTTTGTATAGGGACAAAGTGTAACAGATCAGTGAGTTCTATCTATTTTGTGCTTCGATTATTTTTTAATTATGAAATACATTAGGCCTAGATTTGGCTGTCAACTCACTTTGTATATGTTTATTTTATTCCAAATAATGATATCATCAAAGTTTCCCAATTTTTTTCTATCTGATTGTCTGTATATGTGTGCATGTGTGTATGTTAGGTCTGCATGGAAACAAACAAATGCTAATATTTTAACCTCACTACTACATTTTGGTACTCTATAATCAGAAATTCTAAATTGCCATTTTGAAAATTAAATTCGGATCATCTATTCATCCATGAATTTATTCATACCTTCTACAAATATTTATTGAGTGCCTTTTCTTTTCTTGTATGTGATAAATAAACCATTATTCTCGTTTCAATTTTTAAATTAAATTTCTTTTATTTTTATAGATTTAAGGAGTACAAATGTAGTTCTGTTACATGGGCATGTTGTGTAGTAATGAAGTCTGGGTTTTTAGTGTATCCATCACCTGAATAGTATGCCTTATACTCAACAGGTAATGTTTTAGCCCTCACCCCCCTCCTACTCTCCCACCTTTTGGAGTCTCCAATGTCTATTATTCCACTCTGTATGGCCATGCGTACCCATTATTTAGTTATCACTTATAAGTGACTACATGTTGTATTTGATTTTCTGTTCCTGAGTTACTTCACTTAGGATAATGGCCTCCAGTTCCAGCAAAGTTGCTGCAAAAGACGTTATTTCATTCTTTTTTATGGCTGAGTAATACTCCATGGTGTGTGTGTGCATGTGAGTTTTTTTTATCTGCTCATGAATTGATGAGCACTTAGGTTGATTCCATGTCTTTGCAATTGTGAATTGTGAACTGTGATAAACATACAAGTGTATGTGTCTTTTGATATAATGACTTCTTTTCCTTCGGGTGTAGTGGGATTGCTGGATTGAATGATAGGTCTACTTTTAGTTCTTTGAAGAATCTCCATACTGTTTTCCATAGAGGTTGTAGTAATTTCCATTAACACCAACAATGTATAATCCTTCCTTTTCCCTGCATCCATACCGACATCTGTTGGTTTTTGGCTTTTTAATAATAATAATTCTGACAGGGATAAAGTAGTATCTATTTACTGTTTTGTATGCATATTTCTGTTAACTGGTGATGTTGAGCATTTTTTACTCTGTGTGTTGACCATTTGTTTGTCCTCTTTTGAGAAATGTCTGCTCATGTCATTTGCCCACTTTTTAATGGGATTGTTTTATTTTATGTTTTTCATGTAAAGTTTTTTAAGTTCCTAATAGATTCTGGATATTAGTGCTTTGTTGGATGCATAGTTTGTGAATATTTTTCACATTCTGTAGGTTGCTTATTTGAAGAATGACATTAGCTGCCTAAGACTATATGTTTAAGTATATTTGTATCTTAAATGTAAACTACCCTGAGCGTAGTCTCGGGTATTACCTCCTGCTACATATCATGCAGAACTCAGTACCTTTTACACTCCTCAGAAAATACTGGCCAGCTCCAAAAATATGAGTGAGTAATTTATATTTTTACCAACAATTTCAGAGCCAAGAGGGAGATACATGAAGCCTCATGTGTAGCAAAATGCTTATTTTAAACATCTGGGTGCAGATGGGTGGAGGCTAAAAATGGCATCCACAGTGAAAAGGGGAGAGCCTTGGGTTTTATAGAGGGTTTTTCTGGGAGGAGTAACCAAATTCTTTTCAAACCACCTGGAGGGATAAGGAAAGTAAGTTCCCTTCTTGCATTCTATTCCTTTATCTCCCTGGAAAGTAAGTTCCTCTCTTGCATTCTATTCCTTTATCTCCCTAGGGAACAACCCTGGGAGGGATAAACTTAGTCCTTATCAGGAAGGATATCATCTAAAGTCATTCCCTTATCTCCCTGGGGGTGCGGCAAAGGCTACAAACCTAATATGCCCCTAGGAAGGGGAGAGTGGTGGGTTTTATAGGAGGTTTGGATGGAAGTTTTCACCATGTAAATAAGTAACATGAGGAGAGGCACATCCTCAGTATAACTACACTTGTACTGTGATACTAGAGCCATCAAATCCATAGAGACAGAAAGTAAAATACAGGTTTCGGGGCTTGAGAAAGGGGGAAATGGGGAGTTATTTAATAGGTACAGAGTTTCAGTACCACAAGATAAAAAAGGGTTTTGGAGATGGACGGTGGTGATAGCTGTCCCACACTGTGAATGAATGTACTTAATACCACGGAACTGTACACTTAAAAATGGTTAAGACAATAAATTTTATGTTATGGGTATTTTGCCACAATTTAAAAATAGTAAAATAAAAAAAATAAATTATATATTTATATATATTTGAACTTTGACTTATTACTAGCAGACTTGAAATAACGCTATCATGTCTGCACATCTACATTAGTTGAAAAGCTGTTGCTCTCACCAGTACTTTCAAATAAATAAAAAATTATTTTGTTTCAAATAACTTAATCTTTTTTTTAAAAAGCAAATAAAGTAAATACCTTATTGCACTCATCCTGAGACCCAGTAATTCTACTTCTAGGAGTTTATCATAAGAACATAATAAAAGGCCAGGCGTGGTGGCTCAGGCCTGTAATCCTAGTAGTTTGGGAAGCTGAGGCAGGAGGATGGCTTGAGGGCAGGAGTTCAAGACCAGCCGGAGCAACAGTGAGACCCTATCTCTGCAAAAAAATAGAAAAAAATTAGCCAGGCCTGGTGGTGCACAACTGTAGTTCCAGCTACTCAGAAGGCTCAGGCAGGAGGATCTCTTGAGCCCAGGAGCCTGAGGTTGCAGTGAGCTCTGATGACACCACTGCACTCTAGCCTAAGTGACAGAGCAATACCCTGTCTTAAAAAAAAAATAATACTAACAAAGAATTTGCCACAAGAGTCTCATTAAAACATTGTTTATAATCATGGTATAACAATAGAAAGTTATTTAAGTAAGTCGGGCATAAAATACCTATTTGGTGGAAGAGTATGAAACCATTATTCTGTGTAATTACATTTTGTGACACAGAAAATAAACAAAATGTATTGAGTAAAAGCAGTACATTTATTGCAAGACATGTAAAATAAGATCTCCTTTTTAATAAGTAAATGCATCAAAATATCTTAGCAGACACATACCAAAATGTTAACAGTCCTTACCTTTATGTGCAGAAAGTAAAGGTTGATCTTAATTATATTTCCTTCTTTCTATACTTTTTTACAAAAAAGTTATTTACTGACTTTCCTGTTGTGGACTTATGTTGCATACATATTGATTATATTAACAACAAAGTAACTTTGTAACAGTTTTTAATAGGCAATTATCTAATACCTTCAAAACCAATCAAAACACAATAAGTTAGAGTACAATTTAAAATAACTAAAAGAGTGGAATCGGAATGTTCCTAATACAAAGAAATGTTGCATGCCAAAAGTGATGGATACCGCAATTACCCTGATTTAATTAATTCACATTGTATGCCTGTATCACATGTTCCCTAGAATGATAACTATTATGTAACTATAATAATTAAAAATAAAAAAAAACATATATATTAAAAAAACCATCAAAGCAATCAAGTTACTTATGACCAGTAAGGGCTTTTATGAGCAACACTGCTAGAATTTCCATTAATCTTTCAAAAAATAATATAGAAAGTTCCCAGTTCATATATAGACCAGTTTCTCAAATTTTACTAATTAGCAATTTGGAATTCAGGATACACCTAATTCACCTAAAAAAGCAATGTTATAAATGATAGCTAGGTTTTCAGATAAATCATTCATTCACCAAACATGTACTAAGATCCTACTGTGTGTACAAAACTACTGCAAGTACTGGAGAATAATTCGGGACAAAACAGATAAAAACCCATCCTCTCATGTAGCTTACATTCAATCTAGATATATAATACTATTAATATATAGTATATCAGTTAGTGATCATTAAGGACAGTAGCCAAAAGTAATGTCTGTCGAAATAACTGAAACACTGAACAGCATTAAAGTGAAAGAAAAAAAACATAATGTTAAGGTTAAATTAATAAGGAAGACAATATCACTAATAAAATCAATTAATAATTTATTTGGAAAAAGCTTATTGACCTGGTTTCAGGAAGAGGTAAATTTATCATATTATTTCATTCCCTTTGCTTTGAAGGTGGGGGATTCAACACAGAAACCAGTATAAATTAAAGTCATTACCCTATTACTTTACTAGTCTCTCTTGAACCTTTTTAGTTGCTGAGTTCTCACACCAAAGAATTCTTCTGAGTGATGAATGAAAATTTTATTTGCCTTTCCCATAACTTACCTCCAAACATCCCTCTAATTATCTTGCTTCCTTCCCCAGTGAACAACCTGTCCATAATTAGTATAATAATTTTATTTGAAGAAATTCCTTTAGCTTTTGTTCATATACAAGTGTGCATACTATAATGTAGTATATTTACTATATAATATATACTGTAATATAGAAAATGTTTATAAATGCTTCTATACGCATTTCCCAACAAAAACATTGGGAAATGGTTTCCTATGTATTCATCATAAGAGATGGTAATCAAGGTGCTGTAGGATTTTGTGTATTTACTTCTGAAGTCCTAAGTGTTTTTCTAGATCACTTTTTTTTTTCTAAAGAACAGAAATTTATTTCTTACAGTTTTGGAGGGTGGGTAGTCCAAGGTCAAGAGATTGTATCCAGCGAGGGCCTTCTTGCTGATGAGGATTCTGCAGAGTCCCATGGTGGGCAGGGAATCACATGGGCAGGGGGCTAAGCATCCTAGATATCTTATTTCTAGGATAAAGTATGCTTTTATTTTATAGAAAAGAGAGTTATAGCTTAAGTTAGACATTTACTGAAACAAACACATTTGAGTTGATGAAAAATGGAATAATTTTTACTGATTTGCCCAGTTTGTGAGACTTTGAATCTATTAGAGCAAGGTGAGTGCACATACATGTATTTTAAATAACTCTGTGTGGCATCTGGTTTCACAGGACATCATATATGAAGTAGTTCTCACACACAGTTGCCACCCATTATAGGGGCTCCTCAAGATATTCCCTCCTGCCCAAAGAATATATCAATACACTAAAGTCAAATGTATTTATTCTCAGAGAAATTCCATATAGGTTTATGCAATTATGTTATTTATATCTTTGATTTATATGATGGTTACATTAAACAAGTCATATAAAAGGGCAGAATTAGAAATAATATGTTGATTTTAGATTATGTAGAAAGCAATACTAAATAATTTTCTTCATGTTTATTATATATTGACAAATTATAGTTTTATATATTTATGGAGTACAAGGTAGTATTATGATTTTTGAGTACAATGTAAAAAGATTAAATTAAGCTAATTAACATATTATTACCTCAAATATTTAACAGTTTTGTGAAGAAAGCATGAGAAATTTACTTTCTTAGAAATGTTGAAATGTACAAAACTCAATTATTACCTGTATTCACCAGGCTGTGCAATTGACCTAAAAAAAAAAATCAGACATATTCCTCCTGTCTAACTGAGGCTTTGTGTCCTTTGACTGATTGAAATGAGCCATTTCAGAACTCAATAATATGAATTAGCTATTATCCTGAATAAAACAATTAGATTATGAAAAATTTTTGTTGTCCCTGAATTGGAATGAAACAGAAAATTCAGAAAATTTTACTGTACTCTAGTTATTTGTATGTAAATATATAATTTAAATAATCAAATTATCATAAAATATTAATAACTACACTATTTAAAACTGGCTTTCTTTGATTAATATCTTATGTCAACAATCTTTCCTTTACCACATAAAAATATATCACTTCAACTATCAAATTAATTTAATACATTTGAATCAGAAAATATTTTTATTACAAAAGACAATGTCATTATTAGAATAGATTTTGCTGGTGTGGAACCTATACATTTAATTATATTTTTTAATAATTCATTTGAAATGTTTTGTCAATTACTAACATGGTTTATTGATAAACACTAATAAGAACTCAGTTTGGTTTTCTTCTACTTTTATTAAAAAAGCTATTAAAGGCTGCCCTAAATGTATTATACACCTAATTGTTCGGTCAACTAAAATTGTTTATCTCTTTATGTGTTCTGGCCCCTGGAAATAGTGCTTGTGTTTATTCACACTGAGTTAAAATTTCTATTTTGCTCTATTTACAGAAATTACAAAACAAAAATTGATTTTATTAATTAAAGAATTCAACATTGAAGAGCTAAGTTTTTATAAATCCATCAATAAATACAAAAGTCTCCTTGAATTGTAATTTAAGAAAACTTGGTTATGTAAATAGACTTTCACATTCTTCCAAAATTAATAACAAGTATACAAGGATAGAGACAGTTTAGGATTAAACCTGAATGGGAACAAAATACTATTCTAGTCCACACTGAATAGCTGAGTTAAAATATCCATAATATTTTGTGAGCTAAGCAAATAACAGGTGAATGTCATTGACATAAAAACTTCCTCTGGTTGAATGGGTTTTGTCAAACTCTGCTATATTTTCTATAACTGACTTAATTTTCTTCTCTTTCCCCTCTTGCTTAATGTAATGTACCTATCAGGAAAGAAATTATTGTTGAGTAAAAAAATAAATAAAAATATATATTTGATTCATTAATCAATTAATGGTCAACCAAATTCCCAGTAAATATATTTTTAAATATAGAATTCAAAAACTGAAGATTTAAATCCCAGTACAGTAATAATATTAGGGTCGATAGTATTATTTTAAAAACATTCAGAGATAAAATGAAAGTGTATTGAGAAAAACTATAACATCGAATATTGCGAAGAAAAAGACAGAAACACAATTTTACAGAAAGAAAAATATTGGACACTTAAGTGGTTATTCAGAACAACCTTACTTTGTGTCTTTAGTAACCAGGCCCTAAGTGAAATGAGATTTTTACCCCAGTATTTAATGGGCAAAGGACCTGAATAGACATTTCTCAAAAGAAGACATGCAAATGGCCAGAGATTACATAAAAAAAAAAAGTTCACCAGCGCTAATCATCAGAAAAATGTAAATTAAAATCATAATCAGATCATGCCTTACATGTGTTAGAATGGCTATTATCAAAAAGACAAAGATAACAGTTTTTGGCAAGGATTTTACACTGTTGGTAGGAGTGTAAATTAGTACAGTCATAAAACAGAAAATAAGAAATTAAAAAACCTAATTATCATATGATCCAACAATTCTATTTATGGGTATATATTCAAGAAAATGAAATCAAGATGTCAAAAATATGTCTTCACTTCCATGTTCACTGCAGTATTATTCACAACAGTCAAGACAAGAATCACCTAAATGTCCATTAATGAATATCTGGATAAAGAAAGTGTGGTACACACACACACACAAACACACACACGCATGGAGGAATATTAGTCAACTTTAAAAAAGAAAGAAATCCTGCCATTTGTGATAACATAGATGAACTTGGAGTATATTATGCAAAGTGAAATACGCAAGGCTCAGAAAGAAAGATACTGCATGATCTCACTTATATGTGGAATTTTAAAAAGTCAAACTCATAGAAGCAGAGACTAGAACGGTGTTTGCCAAGGACTGGGGTGGATGAGTAAAACAGAGATGGTGAAAGGGTACAAAGTTTGAGTTAGGCATGATGAGTTAAGTACTGGGGATCTAATGTATAGCATCGTGACTACAGTTAATAATATTGTATTGACTCCTCGACATTTGCTGAGTGAAGATCTTAAATGTCTCACCACACACACACACAATAACTGTGACGTGATGAGTATGTTAATTACCTTGATTGTGGTAATTATTTCACAATGTATACATATATCAAAACATCACTCTGTATACCGCAAATATATTCAATTTTCATTTATAAATTATACCCCAATAAAGCAGGGGAAAAATCAAGAGTAAAAAAGAAAAATAATAAAAGACAGAATAGAGCAATACAGGCTTGACCTCGTGTTTGAATGAGTCATTTGGACAAGAAATACATTGTAGTGGGTGACTGGATAATTCTTGCCTATCCTTCTGGTTTCACTTGTAAAAACTGTGTTCTATTTTCTGACTCACCAGGACTTCTGTATCTACCACTCCCTTGTGCTCTGAGAGCTTGCTCTCCCTGCTTTTTTCATAATATAGGTTTACTCATCAGTCTCCCTACAGTGTCTTTTTCATGATTGTATTCACTCATCTAGCACCTAGCACATAGTAAACTTTCAGTAAATACAAAACTAAACAGAGGATGAAAGAATAAGAAAATGAAGGGAGAACATATGGAAGAAATAAAGGGGGGAAGGAAGAAAGGAAAGCAGCACATTCAGTAAAGAAGATAATATAGAGAAGGGGAAGTGCATGCTCTTTGCCCTAGTGATTATCCACAATAAGGGACCATTGGCTCATCAGTCAGACAAGCAAAGGCAAGCAGTGGAGTGCAAGCAGCTGAAGCCAGAATGTCTTCACGGTCCATGCAATGAGGAACAGTTAAGGCAGTCAAAGTGAATGGAAGGGAACATGGACTCAAGGACTTAACGTTGCAGCTGGAAAACAAAGGACAAAAACAAACAAAACCACTATTCTGAAAAAGATCTCTGTTAAGGGAATAATAATCCTCTTGCAAAGCATAGACATAGTCCTATTGTATGCATGCAATTTTGTTTTGAAAAGTTATCTTCATATGCTTCTTTTTTACATTTAGAAATGTATTCTGTTTAATCCATAAGCTTTATAAAGCTTTAGTTTAAAAACAAAAACAAAAATGGAAGCAGTGAAACCAAGCCACCTTCAAAGTCTGGGCCCTTCCAATCCTCCAAATACAAGAGCTCTAAAAGTTGTATATACTAACTAGAAGAACAAGACACAAATATGAATGGAGCCATGACATTTCATAAAGCAAAATTTTGTGTAACTGAATGAGCTTTCCTGGAACTAGTTAATTTCCTTTACAAAAGAAAAGCAAACAAAAACAATCCAGAAAAGTAAAATAAAATGAAATTCCAGTGTTCCAAATCAAATTGTTACACATCAGTATAAACTCACAATATCTTGGCAAACAATGTGCTTTCTTTTCTGTCTCATCCTAGTGCTCAAATCCTGATTCATTTCTGCAGGAACGCCACAGGCAACAGGAAATATTATGACATTAAAATATTCATTAATACTTTTGTGATTACTTTGTAACAAAGAGGCTAGTGGAAACTCTCTTTCCAATGTGTGAAGGAAAAGCTGCCTCTTGAGTAGTATATGCAGAGTTGACCAGATTAATTAAGTTGATTGGTAGTGATTCCAAGTTATTTCAACAAAAATGTAGTCACCTAATTAATATTTGTCATATCAGAAAAATTATATGGAAATCAAATCAATGTACTGTTCCTTCTATCCAATTATGAACAAAAATCTGCATATGTCATACTTTACATTGGAATTTGGAGTATCAATTTTTTAATATTTAAAATTTTCAATTTTTTCTTCATGCAAGAGAACTGTATCTCAAAATATACTCTATTCACTTTGGACTAACTCATCATTTCATTTATTACAATCACTGGTTCACAACCTTTGACATATTTTGCTATGTGATGGGTCATATCTCAAGATAGCCTTTACATTTCAGTATAAAAATGATAAATAATACAATAATGAATCAAATAATTTTAGAAGTAAATCATGCTGCAATTACATATTTTTATCCAGTCTGATTAATAGATCAGTTTAAAATGGACTCAAATATATGTGGAAAAGGCTCTTTTGCAGTGTCCTAAAGAGAAATGTTTTGCTAATTGCACTTTCAAAGTGACAATGTAAGGCATAGCTCAGAGAGTAAGAGTCATGCCATGACATGATTGCAATAAAACTCATTCAATTAGGAAGAAAAAAAAATACTTGACATGTGTAAGTTCAGTGTTTTCTCAATTTGTTTCCCAGAGAAAGTCTGAATGTCAGGCTTTCCAGTTAAAAAAAAAAAAATTCTGACACTTCACAATCTCATTTATTTGTTGGAATTTTCAGAAATGTAATAAACAAAATACTATTTACTTGTAATTTTTTACTTTCCTTCTTATCCAAAAACCCTTTAGTTAATCTTCTTATTCAAAGAGAAAACTGAAGTTTAATCAGGTTTGGCTTCGCTGACAATTTTTCACTAATTTTTACCCAGATGGTAAATAAATTCAATCAGTAATTTTATGTGCTTCTTGGACACATTTATCATAATTTTACCTGTGTCATTTTGTACTATAAATTTAGATAGAGACTTGAGTAGGTCCTTTTGCTTGCCAAATTTGAACTTGTTAAGCAGGTAAAAGCTTGGCTAAATTTTGTGTCCTAAGAAACAAGGCTTTATGTAGCCAAGTAGTTCTTATTAAGATGAAACAGATTAAAACACATTTTTGATAGAACTAGAATAATCATGCTTAAATTTGTCACTGACAAGAAAATCCTAAAATGGAAGCTTAAATATTTTGTTTTAAGGTAAAACATACATTTTTCCATTAGCATAATTTAGATAACCAGAATAAAATATGAATTTACATTTGGAAATAATGTTGATGATGCTTAATAATAATATAGCTGTGGTTTTCAAAATATGTGTTTACAAATTTTCTCTTTATGCTAAATCACAATGTACTAGAAACACTGATATGGAATTAGACAGTTTCACAGTAGATAAATAGACATTATTTTCATTGAATATGAGAACGCAAATTAATCTCAAGTCTGCCGAACTAAATATTTCTAAATAACTTCAATATAATACTTTAAGTTTTATTTGAAATTTTTGGTAAACACAAAATTCCTTAGATAGTATTTACTTTGATATTTATAAGAAAACATTTGATACTATACAATGTATTAATGTACAAAAGCAAAATTCAGTGAAAAAAACATATATCCAGAACTACTGAAAACAAGCTAAATAGTCTTGCATTAATCTTATTCAGTATAAGTAGTAAACTGGCAACATAGAAACAAAGCTGTACTGTACATATTGTATATGCAATGCTTATATGATTGGTCCATTGATCAAAACATCATTATGTGGCACATGACTGTATATATTATAACTTAATATAGACTAGGCATAAGTCTTTTATCAGATATAAGTGTACTGGGATTATTTTCTCCCAGTTTCTGGACTATTTTTTATTTATTTTAACCATATCATTTAATGAACAGAAGTTTTTAAATTGATGAAGCATAATTTATAAATATCTTTCTATACAGCTCATGCTTTCTGGGTCTTATTTAAGCAAGCTTTGCCTACTCAAAGTTAATGAAATATTTCTCATATATTTTTTCTATAAGATATATGGCTTTAGCTTTTACATTTAGGTCTATGATTCTTCTTGAATTGAATATGTTCATGAGTAAGGCAGGGGAGGTCAAAATTTGGGGGTTTTGTTTTCTTTTTCCATAGGAATGTCCAGTTGTTCAGAAACTTCTTTCTCCCGTTGAGTTACATTGTTGTTACCTTTGTTAAAAATTGGTTGACTATATATGTATCACTATCTTTCTCTACATTCTATTCTCCTTCATTGATCAATTTGTCTGTTCTTATTTTAATATCGTAGTGTCTTGACTACTGTTACATTAATGTAGTGAATTATTGTAATTGATGTTAAAATGTTAAACCAACCTTGTATTTATGAAATAATTTTTTTTAATATTTTTACAACTATATTCATAAGGAATCTGAATCTGTAATGATATTTTTATATCATTGATTTCATTATCAAATTTATGTTGATAAACTTTATAGACAAATTGGAAAATGCGTCCTCCTTTTATATCTTCCTTAAATGATTAATAGTATTTACTAGGGTTGCCATATGACAGTGGACTTTTCTTTGTGGGAAGATTTTTATTTGTGAATTCATTTTTCTTTAACAGATATAGGGCTTTTAAGATTTCCTATTTCTTCTTGTGAAAGAAATCTATTCAGAAGTCATATTTTCATGGTAGCTGCTAAATAGAAGTTTGATAAGTGGCAGCTTACACATGGTCTACTAATTTCCAGAATGACAATCACACAGTATTTGTACATAACTGCAGCTCCTGAGCAGAAGGCAGGGGAAAGCAACTTACTGAGGTCTCAGACATGCAGCTGGCTTTTAGCAAGATTTCATTCCCCGTGGAGGGATTGAAGCTAATTAAAGAAACAGAGTGGGAAGGTCAGTTATGGTGAATGAACAAATACAACAGAAGTTAAGAGAAAAAGTTCTATCTTGCTGCTTGGGTCAATTGGAACACAGATGCAAATGATTTAATGCCTAACCTGGCTTTAATAATAAGGAGAGACAATCTCAAAGGTTACACACTGTATGATTCCACTTATATAACATTATCAAAATGACAAAATTATAGAGAAAGAGAACGTACAAGTGGTTACAGGGGTTAAGGAAACTGTAGAGGAGGGTATACAAAGGGGCAGTGCCAGGGAGTTGCTTTGTAAAGATATAACGACGTAAAAATAACCCTTTGGCTTGATTATAATGACGGTTATATTAATCTGTACTTATAACAAAATGCCATAGAATATGCAATGGCATAAAAAACGAGTATATGCAAAATCTGGTGAAATCTGACAAGGACTGTAGTCTAGTTAATTATGCTGTGTCAGTCAATTCCGTGGTTTTGATAGTGTGCTAGAGTTATGTAACATTTCACCATTGGATGAAGCGGGTGTTGGGTACAAGGAACTTCTCTGTATTATTTTTGCAACTTTATGTTAATCTACAGTTATTTCAATGTAAAAAATTTGAGCAAATTAAAAAATAAATAAAAAGGGAAACGTGCTCATTCCACAACTTAAATGTCCAAGGCAGTACTAGTACCAGGGTTTTAAATTACATTACTGGGATCCATATTAAGACTATTATCTTAATTCTGCTCTTTTTCATATTGGATTTGTCAAAGGTTTCATGCAAAGACTTCCCAGAGTTAAGTAAAGTTTGTGTGTTTGTATTGTCTCCTGTTAATTCAAAAATCCTGTGTCTAAATGTCATTGGACAAAATCAGGGCATATGATCATCCCTAAGCCAATCACAGAGCCCATACTCAGAGTATGTTGTTGAGGTAACTCCATAAAAATCACAGTGAATTGAGACTGTGGAAGTGATACCTCTTCACACGCAATTCAAGGTATTGTTATTAAAAGAGAAAAGAATAGATGCTGGTGCCATGAAAAACTACTAGAAGGGCATAAAATTACTCTGAGCTCCTCCCCGGCATTCCAGACAACTAGTAGAAAATGGTAGCCTCACTATTATAGAATGCACTGAGCATTCAACAAGAAATTCTCAGTATGCTCTCTGATTTAAATAAGAAAGATTTAGAATCTGAGTGGCATTTGAGAAGGCTGGAACTGACACATTTAGATGGAAAATACTTTCCTCTAACTCTCCTTCATTAATAATATACAAAATATGCTCTCTAGAGCTACATAAAATAAGTGTAATGTTTACTCCATTTAGAGTTATTTAAATTAGAAAAGTTTTATTTTATCCTGAAATCTCTTTTTCACAAGGCTAAATGTATTAGTTCTTACTGGAATCCCTTATATGTCATGGTTTCCAAATGTATTCCTTCCTAAAGAACTATGTGTATTATTCTAGATGTGGTCTGATGAGCAAAACTCTTAAGAGTAAAGCAAAACTCTTAACTCCCGTGGACATTGTACCTTTGTTAACCAATTAGCTTTGCTGGCATCTTCACTATGCCATTGAGTCATTGTATTTGCAGTGGATCATAACCCTTAAGACTTTTCTACATATACTTCCGTTTAGCTGTACCTTTCCAATACAATACTTGCAAAAAATTTTAATTTGTTTTGTAATTTTAGTGTTGAGTCTTATTTCTATTCTAAATTTTACCTTTTCATATTTTTCTCTTTAGTTTTAATCACTTAGAATTATCTTGAATTTCATCTCTTCAACTTTGGATATTACCATTATTTTCAGTGTCTTCTCATTTATGTTCCGATTAACGTGTTATCCGTATCCTCACTGAAATTATTGCTCTATAGTTTAAATATGAAACAACTTCCACATAGATTTAACAATATTAGGATCTGGTCATTAGGTCTTTTTGAGTTTTTTCAAAATAGCTAAAAGTAACTGTGTTGAAGACAGCTCCAACCAACCACTGTGCATGTTTCCTTATTTAATCATTACAATAACCTATGAGGATGCATTATTTATCATTTCCACTTTACAAATTAGGAACCCGAGTCACAGGGGGTTTAAGTTACTTTCCCGAAGTCATATCACTAGTAAGTAGCAAAGCCAGGATTCTAACATGGCAATGTGATTCCCCATGCTCTTCAGTTCTCATCATTTTCCCTCACCATTCATGTCTGCAAGAATATCATGAGACTTTCTCTCAAAAGGCTGTGTTGAAATTCAAGTGGCATTAGAATTCTGGAAACTGAGTCTGTAAGTTAAATGAATCACTAAGAATTTCACTATTTTCCCAATTGATTATAGTTAGTCATGACTGCAAAGAAGTAAATAAAGATGTATAAATATTTAATAAACCATGTGCTGCTGCTGCAAGTCTGAAGGGACCCAGAGGACATTTCAGTCACAGACTTACTTATCACCAACTTTTAGCTGCATTGCGTTATCCAATAGTAAGCTGGATAACCCAAATTTATTACAGGCAATCACAAGTTAAATCCATGATCTGGTTTCTGTTACAACTCTGGTATTAATATATGTTTAACCATTTCAAGTCCAAAGTTTCTTTTCCCTTCCCTACCATTTCTGCTCCTGAGAGATCTGCCTCAGAATTCTGTTCATGTACTCCTTATATTAAGAATTACTTCTGGGAGGCTGAGGCAGGTGGATCATTTGAGTTTAGGAGTTTGAGACCAGCCTGAGCAAAAGAGAGACCCTGTTTCTACCAAAAAAATAGAAAGAAATTAGCTGGACAAATGAAAATATATAGAAAAAAATTAGCCGGACATGGTGGTGCATGCCTGCAGTCCTAGCTACTCTGGTGGCTGAGGCAGAAGGATCACTTGAGCCCAGGAGTTTGAGGTTGCTGTGAGCTAAGCTAACACCATGGCACTCTAGCCTGGGCAACAGAGTGAGATTCTGTCTCAAAAAAAAAAAAAAGAAAGAAAGAAAGAAAGAAAGAATTACTGAATTACTGCCTGCCAGAGAGGATTCTTCTTTTCATCATACATTTGCCCCAGTAGGTGAAATTCCTCTCACCTTCCACCACTGAAAGTATAATAGTTTTAAGTAAAGCTGTTATTCTTAGGGGTAATTACCAACACTGTGCCCTCAAGTATCCAGAAATAACATACACTCAAGGCTCTGACAGTGAAATAGAATAAAGCCAAAAGAGAGAGAGAGAGAGTCAAGAAAAACTGTATGGCAACAAACTCAAAGACCTGTACACTAAAACTCTGCCTATTATGGGCTTTTGTTATCTATTTTGAATTGAACTGTTTAATTTCTTAATCTAAAGGGAATTTTTTGAGTGATTTTTAAGAAGCAGTCTGCATATGCAAGACAGGTTGTATTTTATCAATCTGCCTTCTCACATGCATTACCATTGCTGCTTCCTCTGGTCTTGGCTTGAGCATCTCTCTGCAGATTCTGAATATATTTTGAAGGTGGAGTTCATAAGATTTAATGATGGACAGGATAGAGGGAGTGAGAAAAAGAGATGAGTAAAGAATTTTTCCAAGGATTTTGGACTTAGCCATTGGAAGACAAAAGTTGGGCACTATCATTCAGCCTACTATAAATGTATATTATTTGTAATGCAAGAATCAAGCAAATCGTTCTGAAAACTATACTGGAATTACTAAGCTATTAGTAATTCCGTACTATTGAACAGTATTTACTCAGGTATTATGGAGAATATCATTCACAAAAGCAAGCAATAATATCTAAAAGGAGAATATGATATTTATTCTCCAATTGATTTTCCCTGTTTTAACTGTGACATAATACACAGATCATTTACCTTGCCTTTGTTGTTTAGGCTATGGGCAGAAATGTTATAAATGCTACCAATTACATTTTCAGAAGACTAAATCAATTTATACATGTGCAAAAAATCATAATCTTTTAAATAGAAAATAACACAATATTTTAATTAATTGCCAGACTCACCTGTATAATACTTTTGTTCTTTATTTTTTCAGCATAATCTTTTATCATCTACTCACAAAACTGCAATTTTCACATATTTCCTAGAGTTAATAAAAAATAATTCAGTATTTCCTCTAGCATAATGAAATTCTATTTTTTATTAAAAGTTTTAAAAAGTTCTTTGTGACTTTAATCATCTAAGTTCCACTGTGATAAATTAGATTTGACATGTTGAAACTCTTAGTCCTTTTTTTTTTTCTTTAAGTTTATATGTCTGGCTTTCACTAACATACTTCCTTACTGTCATATTTAACTTTTGGCAAGATCAATAATCCTGAAAAAATATACAAAATTAATTTGAAATTAAGGCCTACCCGAGAGCACTTCAAATGCTTATTTAAATTATCTCTATGTTGCATTGACCTTTATTTGATCTAACAAATCATTCTTACCCTACATAGTTTGAATTATTGACAAAGGTGTAGGAATTTTATCACTGGAACATATTTCTTCAGGCTGTTTTGCTGCATTGGTGTCAATTTTACACATCATTTTAAATGCAACTGCTAGACTTCGTCAAGACAAAATGTGTTAAATATGCTAGCAAATGATCCCTATACATAAAACATGAGACTTCACATACTGTCGTAGGTAAGGATTGTAGTGCTGCTGTAAGTCAGTATCCTAAAAAAAAAGTGATTCTGATAAATCCTATTGTGCACAATTTCCATTAAAACAAACAAACAAAAAGAGGACGTACATATAATTGTATTTGATGCTTCAGTGAGTCTATTGCTGACAGGAAAGGACTTCTGTTTTTGCCAGACATTGAAGCAAATTAAAATCTACTGCTTAGAATTTCACATGTATAATGACTGGAAGAATCTTCACAGACTAGTTCTGGTTCCTGGTTCTGTACATTTCAAACCTAGTTTCTCCTCCAGTATCCATGCATTTCTGATACTAGGAGACATAGGGTGTTTTCATATTGCAAAATTACGACTGATGCACACCTTTGAGAGTCAATTTGTTGCACCTGGTAAGTCAATGTGGTGAGTGATGGGAGTCTTTCTGAAGGCCATTTTAACTGCGGCTTTCAAGAACTTAATTCATCTTAATTTCCCTTTATCCAGATTAAGAAAAAAATACCCGTGACATTTTAAAGCCAAGTATCATAAGGGAACTGTGACAAAGGGAAGGTAATATTAATAACATGTATGAAGTTGCAACCATATTATGCATCAGATATACTAAGAGACAATTGTAATACATGGAGACTATGAGTTCACACACAGATGCTATAGATTTATGCCCTATGAATACAAGAATTCTGATAAAATATATTTTGTATGATTCCATGAAAAGGAAAAAGCAGATGCTGCATTCATAATTATGTTGTTGAGTGCATAGGAAATGTTCATATTATGATAATCTCTGATCCCACATACCTCATGTTGCCAGTGAGTCAACATGGTAGAGAACAAGGGATACACCTGAAAGTTTCTAAATCTCCCTCCAGTGCTTGGGACTAGCTGGGGTCAGTAGAGTCATCTGTACATAGTATCCCAATCTCAAACACTGGTGTTGCCATTCCTCTCCTCAAGGTATCACAATCCACCACACCGTAGCCTCCGTTCTAATTATGGCAAACCAGGTGTCTCATGAAACTCAGAATCATGCCTATGGAGTTATTCTTGGGTCTTAGGCAAGTTCCACTTCCAGGGTGATAGCCTGGCAATAGCAACCACTAGCTGGCATGGTATTTCTTTCAGAGGCTCATGTGAGATGCTACCCAGGTCATTAGAATGGTGCTGATGTGCTGATTTTTGGTGACTGTCACTCACATCAGACAAATAGAGACAGGACCAGTTCTCTGGACTACAAATAGTGCACCTTTGACTCTTGGGCTTAAGCTGTGTGTATGAGCCTGTGTGTCAGCTCTCTGCTCTCCAAGTTCCAACTATAGGCCACCTCTAATTCATAGAATATTTTTTAATATTTAGTATTCTATATGAATATTTAAATTGGCTCATTTAATTTCATAAAACATCTCTTTTTAATTGGGACTGCCTTGAATTTATAAGATTTGTTTTTGTAAGTGTTTCTACCAATGAATATAGTATATATCTTTACCTTTATTCAGCTTTTTTATTTTTTAATAAAGTTTTATAATATTTTTCACATTTTTAACAAATTTACTACACCTACCATGAATGGGAGCTTTAAATTATGATATTTTTTAATTGGTTATTCTTTTAACTAAGTAGAGCTATTGTGATTGATTTTTGTGTGATGAACCTGTGTCTAACCATTTTGGCAAAATGTTTCATTAATTCCAATATCCTGTCATTTAATTAATTTGGTTTTATATGGTGATGAATATATCATCAGCAATTAATGATCTTTTTTCTACTTATCTTGTTACATTGTCTGAGATGTCAAATACAATGGTCAGTAATGACAATGAAATTAGGTTTACTTGTTTCTCTCTTTAAGATTATATCTAACTCTCACAACACATTTTTGTTAGCTATGCTTTACAAAGTTAGAGAAATCCCGACAAATGTGGCTATTTTGTGTGTTTTCCTATTTATCTAGGAGAGTTTCTTTTCGTTTCTCCGTTATGACCTAACCAATTTAGGATTCTTCCTCCAGAGTTAGATTTTCCTCTAACTCTAGAGAAGGATTATAAGGTATAATTTTAGTGAAAGAATTCCAATTAAGAGAAATTAAAGAAGAGTCTTAGAAGAAATAAAATGTAATGAAATACAAAAATGTCATTTGACATAATAATTCTGAACTACCCAGTTCATATTCAGATAAAGGATAAAACTATAAATGTTACAACATGACATCTTTTCATAACATGTGTTACCCTAGATATTAAATGCAAATGTCATTCTCTTTTTATCCCTAAATAGTGTCAGAACCCAGATGAAATCCATGTAAAATAGCATATTTCAACCTATTTCAAATAATCTGGTGGAAATGAATTTAAATATTTATGAAGATAGAGTTTATTTTTGAGTATGTTGTTCACAGGCCTATTTTACACAACCAAAGCCCATGGGAAGATATCAATCAAGGATCATAATTCTCTCTACTATTATTTATTAGGCCCTAAGCACAACTGTTTTCTTTAAAAGGATGCTTTGTGTTATGGTTGATTGCCAAGTGAGATAATTGATTATTAAAACATTGCCAGACATTTATTTTTCTAATAGTGAGTGTATCAGAATTAATTTGAGCAGATTCCCTTTACTCACAGCAAAGTAATATAGAGTCTGACCCTTTTCCTTTTGAAGTTCAGCATTGTTAAAAGAACTTTAATGAAAGGAGAAGGGTTGATTGAGGTCAGTGGGCAAATATGGGCAGCAGGTCCTATTGAAGGGAAATTCACTGAAAGCATGGAAAAATGTGGATTGGAGACCTGCGCTCAAAAACAATTTCTAGAACAATGTGATTAAGACTAAATTGCCCTTCTGTCCTAACTATGCTGGTACTCTACAGACTACCTGCAAGAAAATGGTATGTGTATAGTAAGAAAGCCAGGGGATATTGAAATGTTATTTTAGAAGCCTACATATTCTTTGTCGTGGAGTAACCACTCTAATTGTAGTATGGAGGGAGAGGATTTTTCTCCCCTACTATGACCCATTCTCTGAGAAACTGTTGCGGGCCAGCAAATAGAGGGAATATCTAGGTCTCTGCAGGTTTAATAGTTCTCAGTATGTAGTTCTCACTGTATAGCTATAATTTTAGCCATGGCATAAGAGAACAGGATTCTCTGACAAATTGAGCAGGCTTTCTGGTTTTCTGTCCTTAAATAATAATAACCACCAATTTTTGCCTCATGGGAGGAAAAAATAATGCAAGCAAAGAAATAAAGCCATTCTCTCTCCATTCATTGTACACATGAATTAGAGACTAGAATAATTTAATTTGAATAATTTCATATTATGCTATTCCAAGGTAGAGCAGCATAGAATATGTTATAGCAAACTCTAAACCAAACTTTGCAGGCAATAAATAATATCATTTCAATTGATAAGATAGAGCCCTAGAGGCTAAGTAACTGTTCAGATAATTTTGTTTCTGAAAGGGGATGGAGTTCTTTAGGTTATTAGACAAATAGCAAGGTAGCTATCTGAAGGTTTATAAATTTAACTATGGTATTTAAATTCTTTTAATATAATTCTTTATTAAATTAATATTGATATAAATTAGACTTACAATGCATTACAAAATGACACCCAGTGTAACCAGGGAGAGTGTGTGGCATGAGAAGAAAGAAAAAACAAAGGTGAAGACCAGATAAGTACCAATTTTCAAGAGTTGGAGAGAGTTAAAAGAGCCTGCTAGTTAAAATGAGAAGGAGACCAAGCAATAAGAGAAATCCTGAAAATAGAGTGGTAACAGAAGTTTGAGAAGGACAAAGTAGCTGAATTGGTCAGATTTGAGACCTGGAGTGCCACTGATTTGTGAAAAGATGCTGAGATGGAATGTTAAAAATAAAAAGCCAGAATAGAGTGGAATGTAAATTAAATATACATGAGGAAAAGAGACAGTTAAGTGCAGAAAATGCTAGAATTTTGTTTCTAGGTTACTGATCAGGCTATACTACTGGAATATCTGGAAGCCACTGCCCGATTAATCCATGTGTTTTTGAGTATGGTGACTCTTAGCACTAGTTATTTGTATAAACAAAGAGTTGAGCGACTTTTTATCAACCACTTATTTTTTTGTTACTTGATTACCTCCGTAGGTACTTTGTTTCCCTTATATTTCATCGTCTCCACACACACATCTCCTATCCCCTGGCAACTACAACCTGTTCTCCATGTCTATAATATTGTCATTTTAAGAATGTCATATAAATGGAATCATACAAGAAATGACTTTTGGGTACTGGGTTTTTTCACTTAGCATAATGTCCTTGAGATCCATTCAGGTTGTTGCATGTATTAGTATTGCATGCAGTAGTATTCCATGGTGTGGATGTACCACAGTTTGTATAACTATTCATTTGTTGAGGGACATTTTGGTTATTTACAGTTTTTGGCTATTACAAATAAAAATTGCTATAAAAATGCATTTATTAATTAAATCTTATTTCTTTTCTCAAATTTTTAAGATCATATGTAGATGTTTGGCTTCAACAAATATAAACTGTCCCACACAAACACAACAATATCCCCAAATATTTAATATAGTTTGTTATCAATAAATGTTTTTGTGCCAATTCACTTGCCAAAAATATTACAGGATCCATCATTGATAATGATCATTTTTTGACTAAGAGGTCTGTTGGTCTCATTATGATGTTAATCCTTTCATTCTCTGACCAATATCAGGTTTTTGAAGTTTTATCTATCAACATGAAACACAGATAAGAAGAATGGGAGAGGCTGGAAAAAGAAAGAAACTTAATCTCAGTGGATTAAATTCTTTCCCATGGCACATCCATGTCAATCAAACTGCCAGACACGTTGCCAAAATCTAAGGGCAACATAAAAATATAAAGAGTCATCCTCAATTAAACATATACCAGGTTATATGTACTGGGCAAAGCTACTGGGCAAAGTACTTTATATGCCATAATTCATTTCTTTCTCAAAAACACTAGGAAATGGATTTATTTTTACTCCCTTTTTACAGATGAGAAGTCTGAGTTACAATAAAATTGAGCATCGCAGGTCATTATTACCGGGGCCACAATTCTAATCGTTGCTTTCTAACTCACCAGTCTAGCCTACACTTAGTTACAAAAGTCTTACTGGTATAGGTGACAATTAGCAAATGTCCAGTAGTGTTATTTGGACTAAATGAACAATAGGAGTTTAGATGATGAGGAAGATCACTAGGAATTTATTTGTTTATTTTGTATTTATAAATGCCTGTCTGTATGCATACATTCAATAAAGATTTAGACCACTTGCTCTTCTAAACGTTTTACAAATATTAACTCATATAGTTCTCATACCAACTTCCTAAGGTAGGTTTAATTGTCATCATTATTATCATTTTAATTATTGCCATTTTAGAGGCTGAGGAAAGTAAGACACAGAAAGTTAATAACTTGCTTAAGTCACATTGCTAGT
>CAUYRT010097535.1:0-50310 GCA_963574885.1 Lepilemur ruficaudatus
GCACTACTATAGACCACTCTGAGTCTCCACTAATCAGGTGGAAGTAGAGGCTTCACTGAAAACCAAATATGGTTTTCATTGGATACTTCAGCTTCCTAGGGACTTCAACCAAATGGGACAACATCTTAGGATTTGCTTCTGGGCTTTAAATTGGTGGCCTCTATCAATTTTAAGCAATCTGGTACTGATTTAGGGCAGTAACAATTCCTAATTCCTAGATTAACATGACATTATTTACTTTACATATTTTGCATAAGATGATGAAATGAGCACTAGAAACAGAAAAATAAATAAACCCTAGAAGGGCCTATGAAGAAGTAAGCAAAAAATACTTTTGGAATAATTGTGGAAAATATCTTCTGATAGTATTTGAAAAATAAAGCAGTATATAATCATATAAAATACATATATGACCTATTCTGTTTATTCTTGCTTATTAAAAGGCATAAATCTACTTTACCTTTGTTGAGTTCAACCTGTGTTAGTAAACCTTTCCAGATGTCCCCGGCTGTTTTTCTTTTGTCCCTTGCTAACAAGAGGTAGCCCTCAGTAGCATGAAAAGTGAAAAAAGGGTTAGCCACCCACAGGAAAGTGTACCAAAAGATTATCAAATATTGTCATTATCAGCATGTATTCTATATGTGTTTTATATGTATTTTTGTACAGAAACTTAGACATGTTCCAACATGATTTAGTTCATCACAGTTAAGCCTTTGTAAAAGGATTAAATCAATAATTACCAAGTTTTCAAAAACACATTAGTATTATATAGAGGAAAATTTAGATTAAATGTGATTTTAATATCTTTTTCTTTCATTTCTTTACCAGGGAGGCTCAAATATCTTTATAACAGTAAAACAGAGGAAACAGTACCGTGGGCTGAAGAAGCTGATGTATGAGGACTCTCAAAGATCAGTACCTCACCCAGGAGTAAGATGTCTAGATATTTCTGAAGCTTCAAAAAAAGTTTTCTTTATATTAACATATTCTCTTTTAAAAATAAAAGTATGTTGTTAAAATTTTAAAAGCCAGTAGTGGTAGCATATGCCTGTAGTCCCAGCTACTTAGGAGGCTGAGGCAGGAAGAGACCTTGAGCTCAGGAGCTGGAAGCCAGCCTGGGCAACATTGCAAGACCCTGCCTTTCAGAAAAAGAAGAAGAAGAAGAAGAAGAAAATTAACAAATGCTTCTGACAAAATTTATAAAATATGTTCCTTGAAAAAGCTTTCAATGGTCATTTTTTTGTTTATTTGTTTTGAATATGCTATTGGTAAAAATTTAAGCCCACTCTTTCTCCTATTTATTCTGGGAGGGAAGATTTAGAATCTAAAGACTGTGTGTGTGTGTGTGTGTACATATGTGTGTGTATATGTGTATATGTGTGTGTATATATACTATTAATAAGACAATTACACCTATTTTCTTTACATACAGAACAAGTTCCAAGAATTCATTTTTGACTTGGTAATAAATCCTGTATTTAATGTCATCATTATGGTTCATATCTGCCTCCAAGCAATACTCCTTATAATACAAAGTGATGAACAGAGTCCACAAATGGAAACTGCTTTCTTCTGGATTGACTCAATTTTTGTTATGCTATACACTATAGAATGCATACTGAAGCTCATCTCTTTCCGTTGTTACTATTTCACCATGGGATGGAACATTTTTGATTTTACAGTGGTCATTTTCTCCATTACAGGTAAGATTTTATTTAGTGAAGTTTTCACTTGTAATAATATTAATTCAGGCAAGCTCTTGTAGTAAATATCTCTTGAGATATAGTCTCATAATAAGCAAAATAGTTAGGGATTCTTTTTATTTCCAAAAGGAATGCCTCACATTTTTGCATTCATGCATGTGCACATGCCTTACAGACATAAGATATTAAAAAATATTTCTTGAACTAATAGCATAGACTTTATATCATAAGCCTCAGGTAAATGCTTAGTTACTCCTTCAGTATATAACATACATTAGTTTTCCAAAATGACAGTAGAAGGATCTTTATGTCTTAGAATGATGTAAGCTTTTAAGCTCACTATTATTTCCTTTCCTCTAATCTCTGAAACTATTTACAACTTTTATAACTGAAGTTTTAGGCTTTGATAAATCTGTCACTAGTTTTCTTTTACTTTGGGGATCTCTTTTGTTTAACAAATACATCTGATTATCCTCTTTGTGAATAGATATTGTGCTATATGACAATAGTTAAGTAGTAAACAAGAGAGGCATAATTCCTGTATACACATAGTTTATAATCTACTAAAGGATATAGATAATTAAATGGTACATTTAAATACTGTGCTATTAAGATTATGGTAGGGGAAGTACAGGGTGCTGCAGCAATGTAACAGAAGGAAGGCACCTAATCAGTAAGCAGCGGTCAGAGAAAACTCTGTGGAAGAAGCAAAATCTAAATAGAGACCTATTGGATAAGGAGATAGACAAGCAAAGAATTTAGGATCAGTAAGAATTCAAGTAGAAAGAAGTTTATTGTCTGCTTGTCCATAACACACATACCAGATTGCAAGCTCCAAGAGAGTAGGGACAATGTTGACACAATAGTTTATTGTGTCAAGCATTATTCTATGTATTCAGCAATGGGGAATGTAGGTAAACTATTTTCCCAGTTGTGCTTCTAGAAAATTCACTCATTCAGTTGATAGTTGAAGCAATGCAACTGACTATTGAGGGAAAAATACAAGAATCTTGATAGAAATGTACATGAAGACAGGAGGGGGCTGATAGGAAGAAAATAGGATTTATGGAATTAAGAGCCCTATGAGATTGAAGTGGAAGTTGCTTATTCAGAGAGCTGGAAAGAAAAGAAATTGCAGGCAGAGAGAAAGCTGTTTGAATTTGACATTTCATAAGGTAAGGTAGTCTGGATGCAGTATATGTGGTCACAGATAATGTGGTCACAGATGTGGATGACTGAAGTAAAGTGATGGATTATGAAACTTCAGAAGGCCAAAGACTAAGAGGCTGGACTTTGACTGGATTGATGATGGTTACTGAGGTGGAATGGGAGACACAGGGCCAATTACTGAAATCTCCAAGGAAGACAAATGAAGAATGAGTAGATCACAGAGCCAATGAATGGTAGAAATGGTGTAGTTGAATGGCATGATCCGCACAGTGTCAAAATTTCTTTCATTTTTCCTTTATAAAATCATGGGAGGGAGAAGTATCCGGAAATCATATTGGAAAGAAAGAAAGACACTTATTCCATCTGTCTACCTGGAGGAACATAGAGTGGGGAAAAATGAGCTGCCTGCACTTAAAAGAGTTACAAGGGAAATAGTGTCCTCAAGATAGAGTCAGGCTTTAAATAAGAAAGGAGGTTAAAAAAAATTGGTAATGAGGATGTAGCGAAATTTGTTTACAATTAAATGGTGATAACTCCTGCATGATGGAAGAGTTGGAAGATTGAAGAGAAATGAGCCTTTGGTTCAGACAAGAAGATTCACTAAAGCACTATGGAAATCAAAGTATTGATCAGATAGAACATTGGAGAGATTGTCATCTTAGGCAGTGACCTAAGTTTAGCAGAAACATGAGGCATAATCCTTCCAGCAAACATACTATCTCATTTAAAAGCCTCCAGGGATTCTCCCCTTCACCACCTTCTCAACTCAAAATGACCCACACTTTCTTCAGTACTTCCAGAGGATACCCCTGATGCCTTTTATGGAAATTATAATTTTGCCTTTACAGTTCCCGTACTTACTCCCATACTTCCCTTATTTACCCACTACTGCTACAAAAAGTTCTAAGCAAAGACTCGTTTATTCAATTTACATTTAAAGCACCTGAGGTCCACATACTATTTATGAAATGAACAAATCAAATTCAAATCTATGAATCACTGAGTGCCAGACGATTTTGTAATTATATTTATCAGTTAGATCTTTTTGCTTTGCATTATAATTGTTTCAAATGTCTACCATTGCTAGTTCCTAAATTATAAGGTCTTTGAAGACATATTATTCATCTCTGCATATTTGCATGATGTTTTTATTAGGCATTCAGTAAAGGTTACATTGATCTAAATTTTTGGTCCAACAGCATCAGAAAAAATTATGACTATTGTCCTGTATTATGGAATCAGGTCATCTGTGATTCCAGAAGTACTTGATCTATAATACTGTCAAGATGAAGAGAATTCTCTTCCAAATTTTGCCACATAACCTGAGCATTGATGCAATTAGTATATGGCTAACCCAAACTTTCAATATATTAATTCTTAAACAGGAGGAATTAATAAAAAATTAACAAAATATATTTAAAAATTAAGTGAAAAATAATTTGTATTATTCTAAATGCAATTGTATTTGAATAATTTTATTAACTGCTTTATCTTTTCCTACCCTAAGGACTATTTCTGCCTATGACAGTAGGATACTATCTTGTGCCTCCTTCGCTTGTGCAACTAATACTTCTCTCACGGATCATTCACATCTTGCGCCTTGGAAAAGGACCAAAGGTGTTCCATAACCTGATGGTTCCCTTCATGCTGTCCCTCCCAGCACTGTTGAATATCGGTCTTCTCCTTTTCCTGGTCATGTTCGTCTACGCCATCTTTGGAATGTACAACTTTGCCTATGTTAAAAAGGAAGCTGGAATTAATGATGTGTCCAATTTTGAAACCTTTGGCAGCAGTATGCTCTGTCTTTTTCAAGTTACAATATTTGCTGGTTGGGATGGGATGCTCAATGCAATTTTCAACAGTGAATGGTCTGATTGTGATCCTGATAAAATTAACCCCGGGACTCAGGTTAGAGGAGACTGTGGTAGCCCCTCTGTTGGGATTTTTTACTTTGTCAGTTACATCCTCATATCATGGCTGATCATTGTCAATATGTATATTATTGTTGTCATGGAGTTTTTAAATATTGCTTCTAAGAGAAAAGTCAAGACCTTGAGTGAAGATGATTTTAGGAAATTCTTTCAGGTATGGAAACGGTTTGATCCTGATAGGACCCAGTACATAGACTCTAGCAAGCTTTCAGACTTTGCAGCTTCTCTTGATCCTCCTCTTTCCATGGCAAAACCAAACAAAGGCCAGCTCGTTGCTTTGGATCTTCCCATGGCTGTTGGAGACAGAATTCATTGCCTTGACATTTTACTTGCTTTTACAAAGAGAGTTATGGGTAATGATGTGAGGATGGAGAAAGTCCTTTCAGAGATAGAATCAGGGTTTATGTTAGCCAACCCTTTTAAGATCACATATGAGCCAATTACAACTACTCTGAAACGAAAACAAGAGGCAGTTTCAGCAACCATCATTCAGCGTGCTTATAAAAATTACCGCTTGAGGAGAAATGACCAAAATGCATCACATATTCATGTGATAGATGGTGACAGAAATATTCAAGCTACTAAAGAAGGTGTCTAATTTGACAAAGCTAAGGAAAAGTCAACTATTCAAAGCGAGATCTAATCCCACTTACCACCTTTTCATCTTCTTCATATAGCTCAAAAATGTTAAAATTGTAAATCAGAAATAAAAGCAAAGATCAGAGAAAGCAGAGATAATAATCAACTGTTTACAAGCCATGGAAGTGAAGCTGTATTCACAAGACTCCATGCCAAATTCACTTTTTTAGCACTATATGTTAAGTCTAACCAATCAGGAAAGACAACTCCTTAATATTGCTGCAGTGATTTAAAGTGAGTTAAAGTTGCCATGGGACAATCCAATGTTTGTTTTCTCTATATGGCTTATATGGTGTGTACCTCTTCTAGAGGATAGGGGAAGCTGGTGATAGAGATTAGCAACAAAGGAGGCTTCCTTGTATATTTTATGTCTAATTTTATGGACTTCAAGTCTCACCACTATTAGGACTTAGTTACAAATAAACAAATACTTTCTTACTATGGGATGGTGAAGTGCTACAGGCCATTAAATCATAAACTTGCCTAGACAAATGCCAACTGGGGGAAGGGAGAGGGCAGCTCTTCAGAAAGTGCCTTTGAGATCAATCACGGACATTGTTCAGCTGGTTAAAACCACATTGAAAAAGATTGGTTGAAGCTCTATTTTCATTTTTGTTTCTTTTTGTTTTCTTTTCTTTTTGGTTCTGGGAATTAACGTTTCATTGTTCTCAGGCTCCTGGTTTCTCATCTCTTTGGCTAGTTCCGCCTAAGCTCTGGCTCTTGAACAGGATAAATTCACAAAATAAGAAGCATAAAGGAAACTGAGAGTTATGATCTATATTTTCTTCTCATTTACACTTTTTTAAAACTTTGCTTTACTAAAATAATGTACTAGATAATATGTTAATAGACTCAAGCTTTGCCTTATCATAAAAGTGATGTATTTTTTACCACTTATCTCTAATGTAATGCTGAGTATGTAAGATCTGGCAATACAGGGTGTAATATGAACCAGAGCTGTCGAGAGCTACCGTATGTCTAGGAATTTAATTTTCACAGCGTCTTTTATTTGAGAAACTGTGGCCACTTTAAAGTGCTTTTCACTGTACTTTATGCTGCTTTATAATTCAGAGAAAGAAAATGATCACTCAAACTAGAAGGACTATGAATTAGGAGATAAAAGCGTAAGTTTGTTGTTGTTTTATATTAGTATATACAAGTTAGTTTTCACTTACACATTTATTATTCCAAATTTTTTAAAATTTTTATCTCATCATATATATAATTACTCTGAAAAATTCTTTGTGTTCAAAAAACTTTAAAATCTTGAACATCAGTTTTCACTATTGAAATTATATTTAAAGGATAGGCATAAATAGTTGTTTTTTGACTTATTCGTAAAAGTATATTTAATCCATGTAGTTTGAGATTCTAATATTTATTCCATCTGTATGAAGATTGATTTCAATGTGCCTACAAAGTCATCAAAGATTCATAAAGGAAATCTGTATGCTATTGACTTAAATGACACCCTTTAAATATGTTGTATGACATTCAATATCATTTACAAATCAGTAATTGTATTTTATTATGAATGCATGATCTTGAGCCTTAAATATTATAATCTTTTTCTGCTCCTCAGAAATGTAATATCTTACCGAGATGCCTTTGGGGGATCCCCTAATTAAATGTAACATCAGGGTTCTGTTTTTTTCTGTAAGTGTTCCTTCCCTTTCTCCTCCTGCTCTCCATCACATGTGGGGACCAGTGAAGAATCAGTGTTAAGTTGGTGACAATGTGGCAGCTGGTGCTTTATCTAAGCTTCTCAGTTTTCCATTTCTTGGGAATGCTTTAATGTGGAAACTGCTTCAGATACTTAAACTGAATCATAACTTGCTTATGTAAATGCCATAAAGACAACGAACTGATTTTAGTTTGAAAATTATAGCTTTTACTTATAAATCGTGTTTGCCAGTTACCTTCCAAAAGCTGTATAAAGAATTATTTTTAACAAAGTCTTACAATATGTCTTACTTTTTAGGTACTGTAGGAAATAATAAATACAACCTGTTAAGCACAAAAAGCTTTGTTTGTTTTCTTTTTTCAATTTGGTAAGTCAGGCTGACAACTTTGTACAGTAGAATTTTTTAAAATAAGCTTTACATTAAAGCTTATTCATTCATGCTGAAAATCCAAAACTAGAAATACTTGTGCTTACATTATATCATTTAATTTTGTAAAATGAATGTTAGTAAGTTTACTAGAGACCCCTATACATTGACAGACTGTAGATATATTTCATTACTGTTAGAATTTGCTTTATGAAATACTGAAATTAAATTTATTGGTACACTACTATTTATCAATTTCTGCTTCAACATTTTTTTCTGTTTCACTAATAAATATAATACATTTGAAATTATTTTAGAGGTAATGTTGATAGCTACCACTTATTGAGCAGATTATTATGTCCACCATTGTGCTAAGTATTTATCATGCATGAAGCAGTAATCACTCTGAATTTATAGGTGAAAAAATTAGGGTTAAAAAGGTTTTAAAAGCTTTTATATGGCACAGAACTTATAAGAGACAAGGCCAGGTCTCGAAACCAGGGCTGGTTCCAGAGCTTTAATACCTTGATTGTCTCTCCTCTGTCTCTCTCTTCCCCTTCCCCCTCTCCTGCTTGGTGGAGGAAATTTGAAAAGTGAACACAAGTCCTGGAAAAAAGAGACGGCACAAGATATAAAACTATAGAAGTACTTTTTCAACATGTATTGAATGCTAGGTACTAGAGGTAAACTCAGAGCCTATTCACATATAGAGATAAATCTGAGACCACAGAGCTTACTAGTGGGGGTAAACATAACCATGCAGCTGATTATAATATACAGTAATTTTTATACCATTGGTGTAAATTGTAATATGTATACAGGAAGGAATAATGAGTTCTCTGTTATATATTAAAGGTGAAGAGAATAAAGTGGACCCTGTAGGAAAATGAGGATTTTATCAATTAGAGAAGTTAGCTTTATTCAACACAGAGACACTTTTAAGGAGAAGAGTCCATCATGGAGAACCCTGGGCCTAGGATTCCAGCTTACAGTTCTTCAGGCTGGAAGATAAAGAGAGAAGAATTAAGGAGAGGATAAAACTTCCACTGTAGAGATTAGCTAGAAAATTTGAGCAGAATTACTATGGATATCCTGAATCCCTTCCCAGACATGCTTGATTTTTTCCTTTGGTTTTTGAACTCTCTTTTCCCTTAATTGTTCCTTTCCATGAACTCTGGGTCCACACTCTCAGCTGTAACAGTCAGCGAAGAACTCCAATGAATGACGGAGTCTTCACTGCACAGGGTGGGATTTTCATCTTTATGTTGGGTGAATTAAAATTTTCAGAGTCAGATACGTACTCAGCTCTTCATCTGTATGTAAACCTCTATCTTCTTTGACTTAAAAATCACATACTGGCTCCAAGGATGTTTTTTTCTCAATTCCACTTCTAGGTTCTATTACCACCCAGGTGGCACAACACCCTTATATCCCTGGATTTTGGTGTAGGCTACTTATGTAAAAGTCTACGCCTTCAAATAATCCATAACTTCTGAGTCCCCATTCATACAAAATTTCATCATCATCTTCCTTTATTTTCTCCCTCCCTCCCATCATTTTGTAAAAATCCATTGAACACTTCCTATGTATTAGGCAAAGCAATTTAGAGATGAGCAAGATTGCTCTTATCCTTAAAAAGCCCCGTGTGATGAGTAAGACAACACGTTGGAACTACTTTTACTCCATTCTTATAATGGAAACCCTCACTAGGGGCTAGTGGAAAGTCTTACTAAACTTCACAGAAAAGCTGGAGCTTGAACTAAGTTTTCTAGTAAATGGGATTTTGTTGGGGGGCATGACGAAGATGAGGAATGACATCCCAAGTTGAAGTAACAGCAAATAGGGAAGTATGAAAACCAGAGTCCATACACTCCAAGTCTTTCTTCTTGTATGTTCATGCAAAAAGCATTCAGAAAACGGAAAAGGGTGGAGTTGGATTCTAAGGTGTGTTCATGTGAGTAAAAGAGAGATGACGACTCAAAAATGTTAAAGGTTGAGATGACCGCAAAAGAACACTTAAAGTAGGTTCTCTCACATACCAACAAAACCCATCATACATGTTGGATTGCCCACATTCACTATTAACCATTCTTTTCTGGATATCATTATTGCGATATTCACATATCATAAAATTCTCCTTGTTACATGTACAATTGAACGTTTTTAGTATATTAACAGAGCTGTGCAAGCATAAGTTATATCTGAGTTTTCTATTCTGTTCCACTGGTGGGTAAACTCACAACTAATGGACGTGGCGAGTGTTGCAGGCGGAAAGGGAATGCCTCAAATCATGGCTTGGGTGAGGCAAAGTCATAATATAATCAAAATTTTTGTACCCCCATAATATTCTGAAATTAAAAAAAAAAATTAAAAAAATAAACTCAAAAATCAAGATATCCCCAAAAGGCAACTAGAAGTAATGAATGTAATTTGTTAAAAATATAAATAAATAGAAAAAATAAAAAAAAAAAACATCTACATACAACCAACTGATCTTTGACAAAGCAGACAACAATATACACCAGGGAAAAGAATCCCTATTCAGTAAATGGTGCTGGGAAAATTGAATAGCCACATACAAAAAAATGGATCAGGAAAAGGGTCCAACTCATTCACCACTCACAAAAATTAGTTCTATGTATTTTTTAAACTTCCTATGACCTATGGATTATTTAAAAGTGTGCTGCTTAATTTCTACATGCTTAGAGTTTTTCCTGCTGTTTTTCTGTTATTAATATTAATTTATAGTTTAAATCCCTTGTGCCCAAGAACCCACTATATGATTTTAATTTTGTTAAATTTGTTGAGGTTTGTTTTATGGCCCAGGATATAATCTATCTTAATAATTGCTCCATGGGCACTTGGAGAAAATGTGTATTTTGTTATTGCTAGGTGGAGTATTCTATACATGTCTGTTAGATCCTATTCATCAATTATGTTGTTTAGATCATCCGAATCTTTGCTGATTTTCTGCCTGTGTTTCTATCAGTTGCTAAGAGGAGCTGTTGAAATTGCCAACTACAGTTATGGATTTATCTATTTCTTCTTTCAGCACTATCAGACTTTGTTTCATGTATTTTGAAACTCTGTTGTTAGATGCATACGTATTTAAGATTCCCATTTTTTCCTGATAGCTTGCTTTTATATCATTATGCGATGTCCCTCATTGTCTCTAGTAATTTTCTTCCCTCTAAAGTCTCCTGTATCAGATAATAATATGGCTGATGCTGTTTTTCTTTTAATTAAGGTTTACATGGTATATCTATTTTTATCATTTTACTTTCAACCTACGTATGTCATTGAATTTAAAATTAGTTTCTTATAAGCAGCCTTTAGCTGGGATATATTTTTTAATCCACTTTTTTCTTGGTGTATTTAGATAATTTACATTTAAGTTAATTATTGATATATTAATACTTAAGATTGCTATTGATTGTTTGTTTTATATTTGTTTGCTCTGGTTTCATTCCTGTTTCTCTTTTTTTGCCTTCCTGCATGATACTGGCACATGTTTTAGGATTTCATCTTGATTTGATTATAGTGACTTCGATTTGTATGTTTTTGGTAGTGGTTGTTCTGAATATTACTATATATCTCTCTATCACTCTATTTATCTATGGATTACAAGTGTGCTGGTATCAACATTTTACCATTTAGAGTGAAGTATGAAAATCTCATTCCCATTTGGGTTCATTTATCTTTCCCATTTTTAAAATATCATCTTCATGGAAATCAGACAGTGCTATAATTTTTGTTCCAATCATTAAATATGATTTCTAAACCTCATTCTATATGCCCATTTTTTTTTAATTTCAGAATATTATGCGAGTACAAATGTTTAGGTTACATCTATTGCCTTTGCCCCACCCAAATCACAAGCATGTCGATCCCCCAGACAGAGTGCACTGCACCCATTAGGTGTGAAATTACTCATCCCTTCCTCCCCCCTCCCACCTGCCTGACACCTGATGAATGTTACTACCCTGTGTGCACATAACTGTTGACCAGTTAGCACCAATTTAATGATGAGTATATGTGGCCCTTGTTTTTCCATTCTTGTGATACTTCACTTAGTAGAATGGGCTCCAGCTCCATTCAGGATAATACAAAGGGTGCTAGATCAACATTGTTTTTTGTGGCTGAGTAGAACTCCATGGCATACATATGCCAGGTTTTATTAATCCACTCATGTACCGATGGACACTTGGGTTGTTTCCACATTTTTGCAATTGTGAATTGTGCTGCCATAAACATACCAGTGAAGATGTCTTTTTTATGTGCCTGTATTTCTGCTCTTTACATTGTTACTTCTTCCTTCCTGATGCTCTGTGATTCCTTCTTTTATCCATTTCTTTCTGTCTGAAAAACTTTTGTTTAGCTAATCTTTAAGAGTTAGGTCTGCTAGCAACAAATTGTTTTAGGTTTTTTTTTTTTCTCTGATAATATTATAATTTCCCTTTCACTTCTAAAGGATAAACTCATTGGATATAGAATTTGTGGTTGAAAGTTCTTTTCCTTCAGCACTTGAAAAATATTTTTCCACTTTCTTCTGGCTTTCATGACTTCAGATAAGAAATCCGTCGTCACTCAAGTTGGTATTCCCCAGTAGATATGCATCATCTCTCTCTGGCTGCATTTAAGATTTTTCTATGGCAATAGTTTTCAAAATATTTAATTACAATGTATCTAGAAACTTCTCAGAAATGTAAATTCAGTGGCACAACCACAGAATAAGAAACTATGGGAATGAAGCATAGATATCTGTGTGTTAACGAGTCTTCCACCTAATTCTGATGTACACTAAAGTTCAGGAAACGATTATGTAGATCTGCACTGCTATACACTAGCCACATGTGGCTGTTCTAACTGAAATTGATTAGCAAATAAAATAGAGCAAAAAAAATTTTAAATTTCATTTCTAAATCCCATTTCAAGTATTCAGTAAATACCAGTATCCAGAATCTACTGTATATGGCAGCACAAATTTAACATTAATACATATACATCATCTCAGAAAGTTCTATTAGAGAACACTGATCTGAGAATAAATGGAATTTTTCAGATTAATATATTTGTAACCATTTGTTAGCTTTACTGGATAGCTTCCTTTTGTCCTGCCAGAACCACTCTTTGCCCTTCTTCTTCTTGCCCTGAGCTCTTAGGGGCTCACCCACAAGAGCTGCTTCAAAAGATCTTCTGGACCTCTGGCTTCTGGTTGTGTTTGACTAAAGGGAAGCACCAGACTAAGTGCTTTCTCCCTCCCAGGTCACTGGGTTTAGTTTTCATTCTTTATCTATGGCCACAACTTCTGCACATGATGTTTCTTACAGCTACACCTAGGGAACTTCTGGTAACTAACCTCCCTCCTTGTCCCTTCAGACCTAGAAGCAGAATCCCTTGGCTTCTCCTTAAACCTTGCCTACATTACTTATAAGCCCCTTTGCTAAATTTTCAAATTATCCCCTTGGAGTGTAACTTCTTTTTTTCATTTATATTTTGGTCCATATATCAGCTAAACTTTTGGTCTTTAGTAGTTTTTGAAATTGAAAGAATTCAAATTCTACCTCCTATAGTAGTTTCCCACACAGTGAACTTAAATCTAATTTCTCTGAGTTAAAATCAAGAGAAAGGGAAAGAGAGAAAAAGAGAGAGAGAAGACAGAGAAGAAAGAGAGGAAAGAAAGAAACAAAACAAAGAAATAAAGAAAAGGAGAGAAAGACAGAGAAAGAAAGAAAGAGAGGAAAGAAAGAAACGAAACAAAGAAAGAGAGAGAGAAAGAAAGAAAGAAAGAAAGAAAGAAAGAAAGAAAGAAAGAAAGAAAGAAAGAAAGAAAGAAAGAAAGGGTTACAGGAAGTATACTACGATACTTATATTTTGTTGAGAATGCTACACAAGCTTAGTTAGAGCCACAGTGGAATTGCGAGAAAAATAGAATATATGACTCTGAGTATACAGGGAGTGGGAAAGGAAACTTAAATATAAAAGGCTTGAGCAAGATAAATTTGAGAAGTAGCATATTTGGTGGGGATTTTTGAAGTAAATTATTCTCAGGTCTTTCTACTTCCCTCCTGGCACTGCCATGAAACAGGCACTCCTTCCTCCAGTTTGAGAAAGGAAACGTAACTTTTCCCCTCTCCTTCTTCAAGATATTTTGTTTATCTTGGATCTTACCTACATCTTGTAAGTTTTCTTAAAGATCTAGGCTTTTTGAAATGAAAGGCTGGTTTCTCTTCTGCACTGACACATAACTTCCTTGACTTTAGAAAGAAGAAATCAATTCTCTGCGTGAATGGTAGGCAAGTTGGGTAGGCAAGAGGAAAAGAGTAAAATATTGGGTGAAAAAAATCTGAATTGATATCAATTAATATATCAAACTATATAAAATAAGGTCTCATTTTCTTAGAGTTAAAATTCTTATGGCATAGAATGCTACATATGCCAACAAGCGAGTCTGTTTTTGTTAACAGGTTATATACTCAGGTACAAAAACAAAGTAAACTGCAAACTCTCTGAGTTCAAGATGTTATCATCTAGGTGGGGCAACAGACTGTGAACAAAATGATGTAAAAATAGCAAATTATTAATGGAAGTAAAGATATAAGTGCTAAATTGATATCACCACAGACTTGATCTGGTCTTTGACTACACACTGGCAGTATGCACACGATTAAGGTGAAACAATATTGTTACAAGTTTCAGCCCAATTCTTTTTTCTCACTTGCTTCAACTTCCAACTATCTGAATTCTCTGTTCAGAAAATCATCTCTCTGCTGCTATAGCTCAGCCTAAACATTTGAAAATCTATCATCAAGGATATTGAGTCTTAACACTCTCTAAGCTTCCAATCCATGGAGCAGAGACAGAGACAGAGACAACCTCCTTTTCAAATGGGTGCTACATCTTGTCACTTTGAGGAGTAAAACTGCAAACAATTCAAGTCAGAAGTTAAAACTATTCAGTCAATTGTTTTTAATAAATGTAACCTTTAGATGGGATAAGACTTGATTTATAACTAGGTATCTTTGTTAAGAAGACTGTAAGTATGGTACAATTGACTAATGGTTTTCAAAAATTTATTCTCCCATTCTTTGGTAATAGCATTCCTGATTCTTAGCTAGCCACAAAGCCTTCTGAAATAAATACTGTATTTTACAACTTTTCTTTCAGTTAAATCTTATAATATGACTAAATTCTATCCTTTTTAACTTCTTTTCACTGATTGAAACATGGATGAGTTGAGCCATCTATAATGAACAAGCTAGGCCAACAATAAGTGAATGAATAATAAGGAATAAGCCAGAGAGCCTGGCATAGACAATCATAACGTAGCAGAAAATAATCAGATCACATTTTGTCTTCTTTAACTAGGCTGTCAAGATGAATAAGAGCTTTTGAGTGACACTGAAGTCATTATAGCAGTATCATATTCTCTGGAGCCTAAACCTGATTTTTTTTTTACAGCATTGATAGATAGCATAGCTGGCTACATAATATCCCATTATAACTGACTCTTTATTAACCATGTGGGTATTATAGGCAGTCGTTTTTAATCCTACACTGAGTTTTACTTTTTGGTTTGAATAAATCTCTTCAAGACTCTTAAATAACAACTTAACTCGAAGGAAATTGTCATGAACCTATAACACAGTGCAATGTAAAGCAGGACTGACTTTTTGATCATTGGATACATGACCTTCTTTCAGTATGTGAAAGAGCTGCCTTGGTTTGCTGAATAAATATTTCTTTTTAATTGTCCTGTCAATCATGCCTGATACTTCTGGTCAAGAAAAGTATTTGTTTTCTCAACTGAGTGAACCTTCTTTAGATCAAGGTGCAGCACTGATATATTTAGGACAAGCAAGACTTCACAATAATAACATCAGCTTGATTAAGGAAATGTGCTGTTTATTTTTCTTTTACAACATGGAAAATGATGAAGGTTAATCTCCAAGATGTATGCTTTTCTCCTGAACTTTAAATTATTAAATATATTGTGCTCTCACATGGCTTTCTGCAGGAAACACACACACACACACACACACACACACACACACACACACACACAGGATCCTTCCAATGCACACAGATTCCACTGTCATGAAATCCAGCACAGTGAACCACATGGTCTGCTGGAGCACACAGGAAATGTCTCATGAATAATGTACAGCTATAAACAGGTGGACATATCAAACTGTCTTTACTTAATGCTATTCCCAAACACACTCTGAGGGGAAGTAATTGGATACCTTTGTTAGCGATTGATCCATACAGGAAGAAAGCATGATTAAAAGTCTTGTAAGGCATTGATTGCATGTACATTAGCTTGTATTGACCTACAGTATTTTTTACAGAAAGACTCATGTAAATGGGGGCAATCACCAGAATTGTAACACTAAACAGAAACATAAAACATTTTAAAGCCTCAAGTGTGGAACTCCAGAGCAATTCTTCAACTGCGGAGTATGTAAGAAGCAAATGTAGCTGTCATGAGGCCACCTTGTAACTGGGTAAGTGTTTGTGGGGCAGTGGCCAGGGCTGATGTGTCACTGATGGAACAGCTTGTGGGATGTGTGTCCACTCTAGGCCATTTTCTTAACACCAATGACAAGAAGTGTCGTGTCAGGAGGCTCCAGACATCTTTCTGGAATAGCGATCATTAATCTTCAGTATGATCACATTACCTTTTTATTATTTTAGATGAAAAAGCATAGTGGACACTTTTTTTCACCTATCACAGACTACACATTAAACTTACAAGACAACAGCCTTTGTGCATTCACCTCAATTAGCCAAACTTATCAATGGAATTGGCAAAATGTAGTTGCTGCTATTGTTGGGTGGAGCGTGAACAGCCCCGGTGGTCAGGTCGTATGCTACAGATATAAATCTCTTCACTTTTTACATAAATCTTCTTCAATGAGAAATGAAAATGTGGTGTGCTATCTTAACTATACCATAAATTATTATACAATAAACACAGGCATTTGTGAGACAGAATTATAATGTCTGTATGTTTTGTTTTGTTTTATACTGTTTTACCTTGGTGCATATTATCAGTAATCAGTATCAGTTATCAGTAAATCCTATATAATATTAACTGTATATGATTAGTATTTTCTCTCTGAGATTATAAAACAGAGTCATTCATCTAAGTGCTTTGGAGATTCTATGTCGCCAATTGCCTGTAGAAAATGTTATTTAAGTCATTACTCTGTTATGGTTATATTCTCCGTATCTTAGTTATTCTTGCTTATCATTGTTGGTTTAATGCATGAAATTTAAAAAATTTTCATTAACACTCTGCCATTCTAATAATGCATGAAAATTAAATATTCTAATGTGGAAGAGGAAGAAAATGAAATTCTAAGCTGTCACTTGTGTGGGGTTTCATCGTGGGGTTTATTTGAGCTTATTTAAAAATAAAGTCAGCACAGGCACCACATATACTCACCAGTCAATTGGTATTAGCTGATCAACACCTAAGTGGACACACAGGAACAACATTTATCGGGTGTCGGGCAGACGGGAGGGGGGAGGAGGGGACGGGTATATAAATACATAATGAGTGCCATGTGCACCTTCTGGAGGATGGTCAGGCTTGAGGCTCTGACTGGAGGGGGGAGGGGGGCAAGGGCAACGTATGTAACCTTAACATTTGTACCCCCATAATATGCTGCAATAAAAAAAATAAAAATTAAAAATAAAATAAATAAATAAATAAAGTCAGCAACTTCTGTTTCCATTTATGACGGAGTAACTGCTGTGGGAATTGCTGCCTCACAACTATGAAATTGGACAAAATGTATGAAACAAATATTTTTAGACATTGAACAATAGGCAACAGGATTGTTGCCTATTGTTCAATGTCTAAAACATGACAGAAGGAATCCTAAAACAACAAAATTTAAGAATTCCTGCCCAATGGTAAAGGCTGCTCTGGACCTGACTTAAATACACTTCAGTACAAGCCTCAAAAAGATTAAACTAATCTTAACATTCTTTAAGTGACTGCCATATTTAAAGAATACAATAGCACAATATTCAGTATGCAATCAAAACCTTCAGAGTAGGGAAGAAGTTTATATGAAAGAAGAATGCTCCAAGTTTAGCAATGACAATTGTGAATAATAAATAAATAAATAGGACAATCTTCCTTCCAGATATAAAGAATAGTAAAAAGTGTCCTCCCTTCCACCCTCCCTCCCTCCATTCCTTTCTTCCTTTCTTCCCTACATTCTCCTTTCCTTTCTGGCTTCCCTAAATTCATCCTGCTTCTCTCTGTTTTTTCTTCCTTTCTTTTCCCTCATTTCTTTCCTTTTCATAATACTTACTTATGTAACCTAATCTTATAATGGAAGAGAGCAACTTCAGCCAAGGTATTAGAAAACAGTGTTCTGAGTAGTAACGGTTTCCCTGACCCCCTCAATGACTTACACTGCAATTTCAGAAATACTTTGTCTTCAGAAGTAGTCAGTGTTCTTTGAGCCATCAAATATAACTAAATGAAGATGTACCTCTGAAGTAATGTGTTTCATATAATGAGATGGGTCTCAAACTGGAGTCTTGTGGAAATAATGATTTAATGAAATAGTGCCCATTAAGGGGATTATCATAGATTAATAATTTATATATAATATTAATGACTTATAGGTTATCTCACTTTTTTAGAGAAAATATTATTCTTATTTGAACTCTGATCATGCTTGTCTTTTATTCAGTCTACTGTATAATAAATTTGCTGGGGACGGCCAATTATTGAAGTATATTTTATCAACCAAATTATCAACAAACGGTAAGAAAAAATGTTTTAAATAAATTCACACTGAACACTTTGGTACTGAAATAGTGAAGCATTTGTAAAAATCATTTTATGGATGATGCTATAAATTTCACTCTTGCCCTCACACACTCCCCAGTGGTGATGAATAACAGTAGCTAATAATGGTGGCTGTCATTCCCTGAATGTTTTCTATAAGCCAAGCACTGTGCTAAGCACTTTAATATTTCATGTTCAAACAACCTAAAGAAAACTGGTTCTCTTTTTTCTGTCTCTCTCTTCCGTCTTTCTCTCCCTCCTTCCTTCCCTGTTTGATTGCTGATTTTTGTTTCCACTCAAAAAAGGTGGTAGAGCATCATGTCAAAGCACACAGACTCCGGAGTCACAGACAACATTAAAATTGCAACTCCAACACTTATTATTTATGTACAAAGATAAGCCCCAGTATCTTATCTATTAAATAAGAATATAAAAATGCCGTAGTCCTAGATTATAATGAGGATTTCAAGTGATTTTACGTCAATGCCTGGCATGACATGACCACTCAAAAAATTTAGCTATTTCTCTATTTATTTGTGTATTTAACACTGAACATTGTGTGTTTATGTACCAAGCTCAGTACTAAAGTCTTTAGATAGATATGGTCTTACTTAATCCTCAAAGACTCATACAAGGTGTTATTGTTCTTATGATTAGAGAACAAGGGCCCAGAGTGTTTTAGGGACTCTCATGATAATATAATTAACAAGCTTCGCCTACCTCTGAAGCCTAGGCTTTTTAAACACTATAGTATGCTACATCCTTTCATAAAGTTGTTTCTTTCATCTTCTTGTTAAAAATGGAAGGCTGTTCTTTAACACTGACCCTAAATATATTTGTTTAGATGTAATAGGCATTTTGAATGTAAATGTAGGGAAGAAAGAAAATAATATTGCATGATTTTGTATCTTGTTGCCCATCTTATTTCAAAGTGAAATCACTAGAAAAGAGGATAGAAAGCAAGGTGATCGAGGGAAGAATGTTAAAGAAAATAAATAAATTAGTCAAAAGGGAGTCACTAGGTTTTTAATTCCTGAGAACCACAATGTCCTTGCCAACCCAACTTTATGATATAGATCGTTTTCCAAATACGTATAACATGGGAGCCTTCCAAAAACCTATAGAGCAGACCATTAAATGCTACAATGTCTATTATTTCAGCCTTCTGTCACCATCCTCTTCCTTCTTTGGTCCCCATGAGGCTGATGCTTATGATAACATTCCTTACTGTGGGCCAATGGCCTAAGAGGTCAGTAAAACTAATTGTGTCAGTAAAAGAGTTTCAGTTTGTACATCTTTGAGGGTCTGGTTCAGATACATGTATTTGGGGTATCCATAAGTTAGAGGAACACATGGATGGCTGAACCTTCCAACAATATTCCCTTTCCTTCAACAATGATATTGAAGCATGGAATTCGATGTTGGATTCTCTGATAAGAACACAGAGTGCAAGTTATCTTTGCATATGAAGGCCAGGGCTTTCGTGCATGTTTAAGTTGGGGTACGCTCCATGTTTTAATCATGCTACAAGTGTATCGTAAAGAGTAATATAGACAGTAATAGGATCTCCAGACGAGAGGTTTTTAATGCTAGCACATGATTGGTACCAGTCAATGAGGAGTTTTTATCTGTCTTTAACTTCTGACTGCTCTATGATGGGAATTAGTACCTCCCGTCCACAGGCTCATTATAAACAGCTATAGAGCTGCCTTAGGGAGCTTTGCAATCTCCTTCCCACAGCTCTTAACAGTTCTAGTGATTAGCCAAGTCATTCCCTGGCCTCCAACACTTTCATTCTCATCCTTTCATTGAAAAGTAAGAAATAATGCCAGATGCTGGAGGCTAGAGACTATTTTCCTCAAAACCATAGCTTTTTTTTCAGGATGATATTACATACAGTAATTGACTCCATTTTCATCAACATTACTATGCAATACAAACTTGCTTCTGATGGAGAGGACTCAGAGAAAAAGATCTGTATGGAAGTTCATTGGGAAGTACTCTCTGGAAATATAGCTGAGGGGAAGCAAGGTTTGGCAGAAGAAGTTGAACTGCAGTGCAGTTGCAACAGTCGCCTAAGTGAACTCGTGGGAAGTTCTAACCTGTAACCAGACAAAGGGACAGAACCTTGACACTCTTACATTAACCAGTCATTGGATGTGGGCTGCCTCTGGAGAGGGGCTACACCCTTGAGTGAAGCTGCTCCCTTCAGTCAAGGACAATTCCTAGATAGAATCACAGCTATGAGCCATCAGCAGCTGTGACATTACCATGCTGTCTCTGACTGAAGGAAAGAACCCATTGTTATTCATTGTTCCTGAAGGGGATGGACACCACGGCTTCTTCTATATGTTACTAACTGTGATACCCTTGATCCTGGGACACACTGGATGTCTGTTCCCTTCTCTGTGTATTGCTATCAAATATGGATCCCTAAAGTGACAAGTGTACATCACTTGTCACTATGTAATATGATAAAAATTACATACAACATGATACTGCAAAATAAAATTGTTGTAAACTTTGAATGAGACAAAGACGGAAGCAGAGCAGCGTGTAAGCAGTGGACACAGTTCTGTGGAGAGCCGAAGATGGCAGTGAATGTGAACTTGAAGTCTACATAACATGCTGGCCTGGATCAGTGAGTCTCTGCAGTTGAATCTGACAAAGATCCAACAGTTGTACTCAGAGGCTGCCTGTTGTCAGTTTATGAGCATGCTATTCTCTGGCTCCATTGCCTTGAAGAAAGTGAAATTACAAGCTAAGCTAGAACAAGAGGACATCCAGAACTTCAAAATGTATTATATAAGAACTTTTTAAGAAGATAGCTATTGACAGAATAGTTTTCATGGACAGATTAGTAAAAGGAAAGTTTCAGGACAATGTTGAATTCATCCAGTGCTTCAAGAAGTGTCTTGGTGCAAATTATGATGGAAACGACTATGGCCTTGTGGCTGCCAGACAAGGTGAAGACACTGCAGTGGCTCCCTCCCTTGTGGCTCCAGCTCTGAATAAATGGAAGAAACCTCTCAGCTGAGCAGTGCAGCTCCCTAGAGACCCATTTCGATGCAGAGAACTACAGCTGCTCCTAAGGCTGCCCTGGGGTGGCGAGGACCACTGTTCCTAGCAGGTTGCCCATTCACTTTTCAAGCCAACCAAGTGCCTGGAATGTCTCCTGAAGGGACTCAAGATTTTCCTAAGAGGAATCCCTGTTCCATCTCATATTTCAGAAAGATAAGCAACATTCAGTTGACTTCCCAGGGGAACAAAGGGGGAAATGACCCTGTATTTCAGAGGCCTGTAGACAGTCTCTGTGCCACAGCTGAAGGCTCTGTGACGCCTGATGAAGGGAGCCTACAGGAGGAACAAGAAGAGTATTAATAGCCTGGACCAGCAAAGTAACATCTGAATTCTTCACTCCAAATCATGTGTTTAATTGTAAGACACTTGCTTTTATTGGTCTCATGTAAGACTCACTGGCTTCTACCTCTTCTTAAAGTGCAATTTGAAGAGGTTCACTCCTTTTCCAATAAGTTTGAGTTAGGAGCTTTTACCTGTAGCAGAGAATTAACTTCTAGTTGGTTCATCTAAGGTATAAAGAGGCCACTATGGGAATCATCGTGTGGACGCGGGTCACACTGATCGCAGGAGAAGGCTTTATGGAATACGCTGAGGCGGTGACCTCAGGAATGTAAAGTCTGATTGAATTTTAAGCTAATGTGAAATCTTGGCAGAGAACATTGCAATAAATAAATGCCTGAAGAGTACTTAAAATATGCTTCCATATTTCAAAATATAAAATGTAACACATCAGGAGATTTTATGTATTTGACATTGTGTCTGGGAAGCAAGGGCCGGACCTCAGAACCTTCAGAACCTTCCATCCCAGGCCCCAGGCCTTACAGGCCTGCTCGGATCCTCACTGGCCCAGGTTGTGGCCCAAAAGGAGAGTTTTAAAGGTTGCTCTATAAAACCATGTGGTGCCATGGAACAGATGCAGAGGCCTTGCTGCTAAAAAGCAAGAGGCCTTGCTGCCTAGATGAATGGAAGGTGTGTTTCAGCCCTGAGATGTTTATATTGAAGAGCTCAATTTTCATTGAGTATTTCTCTAAGGATTTTTCCAATTATCTGTAAAATGTCTATGCATTGTGTCCTTTGAGAAATGAGGTATGTCCAGTTTTTTAATCTCGCAGCTGCTTTGGGGGACTCACCAAGATCTCTGGGATTTGAGTAGGGGATTGTATCCTTTTTACTGTCTTTCAGGTTTGCAGTTAACATGATTCTCTTCTCTGCTCCCCTTGCCTACTGCTACTCCTGTTTGGCTCCTTAAGGTTTGCTGTTTATCACATTGATTCCATACAAAATAATTTTTTATTCCGTGGGACCATGGTATCTTATTATGAAAATAGAATAAAAACTTCGAAAATGAAACAGTCCTTTCTAATTTAATGAAAAAATTTGTTATTTTTCATTGTTTTCTGTGCAGGAGGTCTATGCAACTTGAAAAATAGTTCACATGGCTCCCACCGTAGAGACATGTGTGTTACATTTGCTTCACGAAGCCCCAGACTCAGAACTACTGTGTGTTAAATACAACTCATGTATCAGTTAATATGTTAAGAGTTGGAAGCACAGCAGGCAGGTGATCATGCTGCAAGTTCTTAATGGACCTCTGGCAAAGGGAGTGATCAGGGAAGGCCACCCTTACCTTGGGGTCTGCAAGGCTGGAGGGTTTTTGTTATCTGCTGTCCACAGTTCTCCAGTTATCTGCATACTTAGCCAATGCATTCATCTCTTTGGAGATAAAATTCACTAGTGTGTTGCTAAATGTTAATTTCCTTTTGCAGAAAATACAATACCAAGTTTGACTTGATTATTAATATTTAAAATATTTCACTCATTAACTCTCCCTCATTTGCTTTGCCCACAGCCTATTTAGTCTCTTTGCTTGGCAGAATTCTGCAAAATGTGTGTCACCCACTACTGGGATTGTTCAGCCTGTGATGTATTTGTATTGATTTGTTTCTGGTGGTAGCTAGTCCTAAAATGTATATAGAAAAGTATTTTATGATAAAATTGTTATGTAGTACATGCTCTGTGTGGAATTCAGATGAAAACTCAGATTCAGTGATCAACAATGCCAAAAAATAAAGTAACTAGCCAGTGTTCAAATGACAGTGGTGCTCTCTCTCTTTTGAAGCCTTTTAGACTTTTGTTGCCCTAAAATTCCACTGCATCAGGAACTCATTTTCCATCTGGTGTTTTTTGACAAGATTTTTGCCTACTTTAACAGTTTATAAATAAGATTCTGTATTTCAAGAGAAAGAACTGTTGGTAAGGTTTTAATTTTGTAAATGAACGTTATTTCTATACACACGGAAACAGATTGACAAAGATTTTTGTCCTGTTAAAGGCATTCTTTCTTTTGAAATTATGTTCTATGTACTGTTTTGGTGTTAAAATTACATTTTTAAAATACATAATAGGTTTTTAAATATTATATTTGGCCATTTTATAAAAATGTATTATGTTAATGTTTACACATTCAACTTCTTCCTAAATACTTTCACTTGGCCATCCCAAAGCATCTCAAAATCAATATGTATAAAATTTTACTCATCATCTTCCACCATTACATCTCTTTCTCTTATAATACTAACCCCTTGGGGAGGGGGTTGTTAATGAAATCATCATTGCCATCTGTTGTCACCGATGGCAAAATTTTTTGATTTATAATATATACCTCTATCTATTCTTGTACCTGAATCCAATAAGGACTTACTTCTACTCAATTCTATTTAAAAAACAAACAAAAAACTGTCACTTCTGACCATGCTGCTCTATTTTCATTTCAGTAATTTCTTTAGGTCTTCATTTTTTCTCTTCTGTATTATTATTCAAACTAACATTGACAGTGGTATCAGAATAATATGTATTTTCTTTTATAGTAGGAATGATGCTTCTAAAAACCAGATATGTTGGCAATTTATATTTTCACATTTAAAATGTCTCCCTTCCTAAGTCCAGGCAACTCAGCAGGGCATATTTGAGACCTTTTATCACCCATGCCTCCTCTTCCCTGGGCTTATTTGCCCTCATTCTCCCAAGTGCCTCCTAAACTTCAGGAAACTGAAGTGACCTGAAGTTCTGCAAAGGGTCCTGTCCTTGTACAGCATATTCCCTCTGCCTGGAACTCCTTCTCCAACCCCAACCGACTAATTCTTGAACAACCTCCCAGGTCCTAGCTCAAGCATCACTTGTTCTGGGAAGTCTTTGCTGGCAGCCAAACAAACAATTACAATAAAATATGACACATAACTTGAAAAAGGGAAGTTCAGAGAATAATGGAAGCCTGGAGGAGGGGAATCTAATCCATACTTGGCAGATCAAGCAGAGTTTAGAGGATGTGATATCCAAGATCTTCAGGATGACAGAAGTGGGTCAAGCATAGATGCTTCGGCAGAGTGCTCCACCAGAGGAAAGAGCCAGAGCAAAGACCTTGATGCTAGAGATCGCAATTGGATATGTTAAGCAATTTGACCTTGATCCTGAGGACCACTCATTTATTAAAGAGGGGGGAATGCTGGAGGCTGATAGAGCTGTAGGAAGACTATTTCTATTGCCCAGATGAAAGTCCATACCACTCAAGCTAAAATAGTGAGAGTGATGATAGACATAAGCAAATAAATTCAAGAGACTTTGGTATACATTTTTCAAAAAAGTATAAAAAGAAAGAAAGAAGGAAATCTCAGGAAAATATAAGGTTGCTCTATGCTTCTTTTTTTCCTCTTTTGTTTAGATCAAACAAACAGCCCCTACTTTCCTAGGGATCACTGAATCTCCAACGCTAACCACCCACCTTTTCTGCTTTTGCCAGCATGTCCTAGAATTTCCTTTATTGTTTTTTTTTGTGTGTGTGTGAACAAAAGAAATGCAAATCTCTGGAATAACACTCTTGTTATTAATATCTGCATTTCATTAAAAAAGGAAGAGACTATTGTCAGATGCTTCCCCCCATCTGCCTTTACCATTGTTTTTCTTTTCCTTTCCTCCTCTCCTTCAAGAGCATAAATTAGCGAAGGTACAACCAAGGCCTGGAATTAAAAAGACCTTCTTGGAGAGCTGTCAGCACACCTCTTCTGAAAAGTATGACTCCCACACTGGTACTGTCACCTACCTTCTCTCCAAACTCTCAGGCAGTGCTTTCGTTCCACAGGCATCTACCCTGATGTACTATATTCCGTGGTTACCTGTCTAACCAGATATTCTACCTGGTATCTCTAACTACCCCATCTTGCATTTCTACCAACCTATTTTATTGTAATGGAAGAAGTAAAATTATCTTTATAAATCCAAACAAAGTCTATTTGAGATACTATATTTAAAAACTAATTCATACTTCATTAACAATTTAATTATATTTAAATATTTAGAGTAAATATTTTTAAATCCCAATATTTACACCCACTTCTACTCTGTCTTCTGTCTTGCTTTAAATTCATATAGATCACTAAGATGTCATATTTTCTTTATTTGTTTTGTTTTGTTTAAAATCAGAAGAGACTATAACACAAGGTTATATGATTTAAGGAAGGCTTTTCTGTTAAATGAATATTTATGGAGAAAAATCACAAGGAAGCAAAGAAAATTTTCATAAAATAATTACAAACTGTTGAAAATATGTCTCAAAGAAAAATTAACAACAACAAAAAAGAAAAAAAAGAATCCAGATCAGATCTGTGAATTTTACTAGCTGAAATTACCTCCTTGCAAATTACTCTCATAAAGGGTCAGAAGTGGTTGCCTTCAGCTTATCTAAAGATGGATCTTAAGTCAGAACACCAGCAAAACCTACTTTCCCCCATGCTTCTAATGTAGAGAAACTGAAACGGATCAGATGACTTTGTAAAACATTCTACTGATTTTGAACACCAGGTGGCAGTAGACGTGGCATTTATCAAAAAATGAAGGTGGGAGGAGGAAACTTAATTTGCATTTTATATATGCAAAGGAATAGTATATATACGGTGCTAGAATTCGTCCTGGGGTACCTCTGATGGAAACAGTCATAATCCAGTGCTGTAAAGATAACTTTATATTTGATTATATGTCTTTAATTAAGTCTAATTCAATCATTTCTCTCGTATCAAAAGACAGAATTAGCCATTTTGGCGACACCACCCAAAAGGGCCATCAAAGAGAAAATATGAATACATGTTGCTCACAAACAATGATTTTCCAGTAGGTAATATGTTTCAATGATAGTATATTTGATTTAACTTTGATTTATAAAATTATACATATTCATAGAAACAAAAAACCAACTCTAAAATGGTAAAGTAGGGACCTTAACAATAAATGAGTACAAATATTCCCATTTACACAGGAGAAAACTGGAATACAGAGAAATTAGGAGACATGCCCAGAGACACAGTAGTCATTAGCAGATCAGGAATCAGCCTCTGTACTCTATCCACTATCCTGCATTGCAATTTAATTTCTCAGACATGTTTGCTTTCAGTCAACAGATTTATTTGTGAATACATGGACTACTGTGAGGTTTATTTATTTAATGTATATCTTGTTCTTCTATATATACCAAATTTTATTTTCACTTTATAAAATAATGTAGACTAGCCAGTATTTTCTAAATCCATGTATCGTCTTTAGGAGACATAGAATAGCCACTTCTTTGTGGAGGTAGTATAGCTCGGTGCTTAAGCACACAGGTCCTAGAGCCGAGTTATTTAGGCTGACACCTTCGCTCTTCCATTTACAAGTTGCCTGGGCTTGGGCAAGTTGTTTAACCTCTCATATTGTAGTTTTCTTACCTGGAAAAACGAAGATGATGATAAAATTATCTACCTCTAGGAGTTGCTGTATGGATTAAATGGCTTAAATAAACAAAGTTTTTGTTCTTTTTTTATTATTAATTTTTTTAAAAAGGAAGATGAGGTTACCTGAATTTTTGTTTTTTTTTGTTTTTTTTTTTTTTTTGAGACAGATTCTCCCTCTGTCACCCAGGCTAGAGTGCAGTGGCATCATCATAGCTCATTGCAACCTCAAAGTCCTGGACTCAAGTGGTTCTCCTGCCTCAGCCTCCCAAATAGCTGAAATTACAGGCATGCGGCACCATGCCCAGCTAATTTTTCTGTCTTTTGTAGAGACAGGGTCTCACTTTTGCTCAGGCTGGTCTCAAACTCTTGGTCTCAAGAAATCCTCCCGCTTCGGCCTCCCAGAGTGCTAGGAGGTGAGCCACCACACCTGGCCTAAACAAAGTTTTTAATATAATGCCTGGTATTAATACCTATTAAAACTTCAATAAATGTTATCATTAATCTCACTGGCAAGAAGCAAAATAATTTCAAGAGTTAAATCTACTACTTCACTGAATTGTTTATAAAAATATACTGACCATTTTTATATAGTATTATTTACCATTTGAACTGTCTTCACTACATTTCACATGATGATACATTTTCAGAATATCAGCAAGATTTTAAAAGTTCAAACTAATTCAAACATTGCTAAAACAGGCCTCCAATTTAAAATTTACCATATCCTAGTCATCACTATACAAATCAATATCTGTATATTTAAAGAAAACTGATTTCTATAATTTTTCAATTCTTCCTCACTGCTACAAAAATTTGAGTCTATTTACCAAATTCCTTGAACTATAACAAGGTAAAAACATAAAGAAAATTAGGCCAAAAGCAAAAGAATTGTCAAAGAAAAAAAAACCCCACAACAATGATAATCTGATAATTTAAAAATCTGTGATTTTAAAGATAAACTGTAACAGATTATTATTGACGTAATAAAAAGTTACACTGTGGGGATCTTTAAACAGTAAACTTAGTATTTAGAATGTGGGGATCTGTTAATATAAATAGCAAACAAGTCCTTACAAATGCATCCAAAACCCCTTGACCACCGGGTCACTGTAGACCTCCCTGGCCTCACCTCTTTCCTAGGCCCCTCTAAATTCCTCAGGACTCTTGATCCACAAACTGGAAATGCTGATTCCATTTTTTCCTCTTTCCCAAATGTTCTATATTCATCTTTTCTTTAAAACCTACTACTCTGGCAAGATTCAGTTATTAGGAAATTTTAGAGTACACATTCAAATTTGCCAATGCTCTACTTCTGAGGGTAATCAAAAACAAACAGAAAAAAACCCAAAACCTATATGTCCAAACTACATTTCATATTATGTAATGAAACTTTAAATTTAGTGAAGATAATGGAATTAATACATTTCAATAGCTGTTACCTCCTTTAAAGTAACAGTTTGAGAAGTTACATCTTGTATCACGTGTTATAAATTTGCCGAAATATTTTTTAATTTCTCTTTTGGAACTATCTTCAGGACCTGTTTATAAACCTTTGATGGCAGAAAAATTTCTGATCCTATAGGATAAACTGAATAAATATAATATGAATATGTTAGGTGACTATATTAAAATACTTATTCAAAATTAAAAATAATTGCAGCTCCCTATAAATTATTCTAACTGTAAAACAAATATTGCATTCATATTTTATTGTTTCAAAACTATTAATTTTATATGTATTTATACAGGCAAATAAAGGTCTGAAAAAATAGAAGTTATGCTGTTAAAGCAGGTTGTACATGCAATTTGGGATTATAGGAACCATTAATTTTCTATCTTGCATATACGTATATAATCCTTAAATACTATTCCAAGTGAGTGTTGCTTTTACACACAGTGACTTTTCATTTCTGATACTGTACTTTTATATGTAGAAGTTCCATTTTAGTGTCTTTCAGACCTTCTATTTCTCTCCTCATCATGTTCAGATTTTTCTTTACTGTCTTGAGCATACCTAGTCCACTTATATTACAGAATTTAATGTCCTGATTTGCTAATCCCATTATCTTTGCCGTCTCTGGGTCTGATCCTGTTGACTGACATTTCTGCAGGCTGTAGCTCATATTTTCCTTCCCCTTTGCCTGTCTGGTCATTTCTCTTTTTTTATTAGATGCCAGTCAATTCAAACTTTATGTTATTACGTCCTTTAAAAAGTATTGGATTTTATTCTGGCTAACATTAAGTAAATTGAAATCAGTTGGGTCCTTTTAATGCTTACTTTTAAGCTTTGTTAGGATAAATCCAGAATAACTTTAATTTACAGTTAACTTAGCCCCTTCTAAGGGCTCTACCCAATATCTCATGTGTTATGAGGTCTTTCCACTTTGGGGGGAAAACAAATTGTTTCTAGCCCTGCATGAGGTCTAGGAATGCTTTAACCTGCTGCTTAACATTCCAGTCACGATGGACCACATATATGATGGTGGTCCCATAAGGTTATAATACTGTATTTGTATTGTACCTTTTCTATGCTTGGATATGTTAGACACACAGATACCACAGTGTTACAATTGTCTATAGCCACGGTCCTCAACCCCTGTGCTGTGGACCAGTACCAGTCCATGGCCTGTTAGGAACCAGGCCACACAGCAAGACGTGAGCAGTGGGCGAGTGATCCAAGCTTCATCTGTATTTATAGCCACTCCCTATTGCTTGCATCACCACATAAGTTCTGCCTCCTGTTAGATCAGCGCTGGCATTAGATTCTCATAGGTGCAAGAACCCTACTGTAAACTGCGCATGCGAGGGTTCTAGGTCACGTGTTCCTTATGAGAATCTAATGCCTGATGATCAGAAGTGGAGCTGAGGCAGTGATGCTAGCACTGGGGAGCAGCTGCAAATACAGATTATCATTAGCAGAAAGGTTGGACTGCACAATAAATATAATGTGCTTGAATCATCTTGAAACTATCCCCCCACCCCCTGTCTGTGGAAAAATTGTCTTCCATGAAACCGATTCCTGGTGCCAAAAAGGTCGGAGACTGCCCTACAGAATTCAGTTCAGTAATATGCTGTTCAAGTTTGTAGCCCAGGAGCAATAGGCGGTAGTACCATATGGCCTAGTCATGCAGTAGGCTACACCATCTAGGTTTGTGTAAGTACACTCCACGATGTTCACATGCCCACGAAATTGCCTAACGCATTTCTCATAACGTATCCTTGTCGTTAAGCAAAGTGTAACTGTAGTTCTTTCTCTGGCCTAGAGCATTTGTATTTTCACACAATTGCAGATCAGTATCAAGCAAAAACTTGAAGTCACTTTCCTACAGACCTCTGGTATAATCTCTATTCAGCTCCCTCTTCTCTTTTGTGGTCTGTCTCACAAACACTAGTTGCCTCAGACCCTCAAACTCATATTTTCTGTCTTCTCAACTCAGAGAGATTGCCAGGCTCTTTTTGGGTTTCCCCCTTCCTGAGCTGCAGTCTGGAAACTTCATGTAGTAAGCTGGGATGATCATAGGTTCACCTTATTTTCCTTCTCTAGAGATCACAGTCTTATATATCATATTGCCCAATAAACTAGTATTTATTTGTCCTCTTGTCTAGTTGAAGACTTCTATTATGTAAGAAGGGATGTCCATAACAGCAGTTTTGATCAAAAAGAACTCCACAGAAAGCACAGGATCAACAAAAGCATCGTTGTGGTAAAAGACTCTTTGACCTTGTGGGAAAAATTCTTCAAGAATAATTAAGAAATCAATATACTTACTGAGCATCTACTACATGCAACACAAAATATATTTATTTTTCCTCATATGAGTACACTGGTAATAAATCTAGACCACGTCAAATTAGACCAGCAAATACTCTGATGTTGACACATTTAGGAAACTGCTTTTCCACAGTTGTTTCATTATACATAATTTGGCCATTTTATCATTCCAATCTATAACTGATAATCTTCATTGTATATTGTACCACATTTTTATTCTAGTTCTATTTCTTCCTAATCCTACTTTGAAACTCTACTTTTGAACCCTCCTTTTTAGCTAAGTATACACACAATTTGTAGCCCTATTCTTCCATTTTCATAACAGAATAATTGTTTTTTTAAATTAGAATATTGCCATGTAGCAAAATTAGAAAAGAAACATTTTATAACCCTATTTAATTAGAAAAAACTCTGTCGAAACTGCATTGTTTAACTTTATTGTTTTAATATTACTGTCTATTTACTGTTCTTCTAGTAACTCCTACGCTTTTGAAAATTGGAGCAGCAATAGTGGAAAAGATAGAAGTATGATATCCATGTTACCATCAAGTGAAATAAAATTCTTTATTCCCACTATGGTTTTGATGTATAATATTGGTTAATTTCTGTGCATAAGTATCTCTACATTTTTCTACCCAAATTATAGAAGAACAGTTGTGAATATTCTTAGGAACTTATTGTTTGTTGGCTGGTTCAACCAGATATCCTCTCTGCCTGTCATAGTTCAAGTCTACACTTTAACCTGCTCAAAGGCACTGTCTACTTATGTCTACATGTGGTGCCATTATTTAGTGTTTGGTGGATCCTCAGGGTTGTGCAGTGTAATAGTTAGTAAGAGATTCAGATAGTCTTTTTCTCGATTTAAAAAGAGACAGAAATCCCAGGACTACCAAAGCAGCAATAAAAACACAGACAGCATGGACTAAAAGTAACATGTTATAAAATTTTCTGAAGACTAAAAATGACACATAAAATAGATGGAGAATAAATAAATAGTTGGCGGATGAAAGAAAATTGGAAAAATAGTGAATAATATACATCATGCTTTGCCAGTGAACTCATAGGCAAAATCCTACAAGAGATCTCCCAGAGAGACAAAGAAAATTTTATTTTTGATTGTATTTTTTAATAAGATTTTATTTTGAAGATCCCTAACAAGAACCTGAAAATAGTATGTACTTGTAAATGGATGCTTAGAGTAGAATATATTATATATACGATAGATAACTTACATTGATATCTATATTTATATCCATATCTATATCTATATTGTCTTGGTGATAGAAGAGAGGGACATTAAATCCCTTTCCTACTACACAGGTGGGAGGTATTTTTCTGTCCATTATTAAAAATTGCTACACATCATTAAAGCAATGGATCATCTAGTCCATTGTTTTATCACTATCCAAAATGATGTTTTCTGGATAGTGCTATTTTGTCATATGGATTAGTCCCTGATAGAGAGGAGATCATATGTTATGACACAAATCATAGAACTAAATGTGAAATGCAAAACTGTAAAACTCCTAGAAGATAGCATAAGAGAAAACCTAGATGATGTTGGTTATAGTGATGATATTTTAGATACTACACCAAAAGCACAACCAATGAAAGAAAGAATTGATAAATTGGACTTCAATAAAATGAAAAATTTCTCTGGAAAAGACAATGTCATATGTGAAGACAAGCCCCAGCCTGGAAGAAATATTTTCAAATGACATATCTGATCTTTAACTATTACTCAAAATACATGAAGAACTCTTAAAAACTCAACAATAAGAAAAAAAAAAACAGTTAAAAAATGGGCCAAACATTTTAACAGACACCTCTCCAAAGACCATATACAAATTGCAATTAAGCATATGAAAAGATGTTCCACATCATATGTCATCAGGGAAATGCAAATTAAAACAACACCAATGGTATCGATAATAGATGTGAGATACCACTACACACCTATTAGAATAGACAAAATCCAGAACATTGACAGTAACAAATGCTAACATGGAGGTAGAGCAACAGAAACTCTCATTTATTGCTGGTGGGAATGCAAAATGGTGCAGCCCCTTTGGAAGACAGTTTAGCAGTTTCTTACAAAACTAAACACACTCTTACCATACAACCCAGCAATTGTCTTCCTTGGCGTTTACCAAAAGGACTTGAAAACCTTAATAATCTTTGCATGGATATTTATAGAAGCTTTATTCATAATTACCGAAACTTGGAAGCAATCAAGATGTCTTTCAGCAGGTGAATGAATAAACTGTGATATATCCAGGCAATTGAATATTGTTCAGCACCATAAAGAAATGAGCTGTCAAGCCATGGAAAGACATAGAGGAAACTCAAATTTATATTACTAAGTGAAAGAAGCCAATCTGAAAAGGCTACATACTGTTTTGTTCCAATTATAGGACATTCTGGAAAAGGTAAAATTGTAAGGACATTAAAAAGATCAGTGGTTGTCAGGAGTTGGGAATAGATGGAGCATAGAAGATATTTAGAGCAGCGAAACCTCTCTGTTTGATACTATAATGGTGGAAACATGTCATAAAACGTTTGTCTAAACCCATAGAATGTAAAACACCCTAAGTGAACTCTAATGTGAACTATGGGTGATAATAATGGATGGGCTTTGGATGATAACGATGTATCAATGTAGTTCATCAACTGTAACAAAAGCACCACTCTTTAGGGGGATGTTAATGAGGGGAAGGTATGCATGTGTGGGGCAAGGGAGTATGTAGGAAATCTCTGTATCTTCCTCCCATTTTTTTTTTTTTGTGCACCTAAAACTGTTCTAAAAAATAAAGTCTTAAAAACAAAAGAATGTGGTATTGTTTGCATCTAATCAAAAAGGCCATCATTCCTATGCAGCTGAATTCTTCTTCCTGTATCTGCAACCAACCAGGGAGGAGAAGGCGACTTATCTACGCTATGGCATTGAGAATTATCCCCAAGAGACCTAGAAAGTAGACCCTGGGACTTAAAATCCTTCCTGTTTATCTCTAAGCATCATTTTCATGATAGCATGTGCGGGAGAAAATAACAATATAGCTGTAAATGCCCATCACTAGTTTTTAGTCTGCAAAATGATCTGCCCTTTTGAAAGGCACTCTGTGCCCCATTGCCATCCTTTGCTTTCTTCCCTTCGTGGAAATTTCCTGTTTCTCTTTGAGAAAGATAATTCAATCCTGTTTCCATTGCTCTTCTTCCCAGGCTGCTATAGAACACACACAACACACACGCACACTCCACACAAAAGGAATTATAAAAAATTTCTTTTCACAGTCGCTCATACCCAGCTCTAAAGTTCAGAACCCATATGACTTATGTATCCAGATGATCTCGTCCCAAGTCTGCAAAAAGCCTCTTCCCCAAGTTTCTCTCTCAACCTACCACAACCTCTGACTCCTCACAACACCTTTTAAAGAAAATGTATTCTTTGCCTGCCTGGAAGACTCCGCAACCCAATCGATTATAAAAAAGAAAATAAAACATCGCAGCCTAGACTCAGGTTTTGAGCGCCACTCTCTTGGGAAAAGCCCCAGGGAAGAAATCAATTCCCAGCCTGCAATCCTCAGAGTGCAGGGCCCGGGAGGCACTGGCCAGGCGGTGTTTTCTGGCTCCCCACCCACTACCCCTAGACCCAGGCCTTTGCCGTCGGTCCCCACCTCCCCTGCTCCCGAGTTTTTCTCCGGCTCCCCACCAAGCCACACAAAGTGGCTTCTCGGAAACGTTAGCAGATTCCGCTGAGCTGGAAGGGAGGAAGGGGATGATGGGGGCGGGGTGAGGGAAGGGAAGGGCTTTTCTGGCGGCTGGACACACATACACACAGGCGCACGCCGCGCCCAATGGGTGGCCGTGGATGGGAGGCCGCGCGACCCCCGCCTCTGCCTCCTATTAGCGCACTGTGGAGAGGCTGCTGCAGCGCCACCACCGCGCCCCTAGCTCAGTCCCCGCCCTGCGCCGCCTGCAGGAGTGGAGGGAGGGAGCCAGGGGTGGCGACCCGGGCGCAGAGGGAGGAGTGGAGGAAGACAAGCGGCGCTGCTGGCCGCGAGAGGCGGGACTGTTACCTCCCCGGGCGCGCCCTGGAAGGAGGGACGCAGTCTCCGTGCGGGCCCTGCAGCTGTCTGGTTTCCAATTCCGCCGGCTCGGCTGCCTGGGGCTGGGCTAGCGTGGGTACCAGCGGTGTGGAGCGGCAGGCGTCCGCCTAGCAACAGGAGCCCAAAGAAAAAGGAAGCAGCAGCAGCGGAGAGAGAGCTAGCAGGGGAGAAGAGAGGCGGGCAGTGAGGAAGGGCTCCTTGCAGCCCGCGCCCTCCCCTGGGGCCAGATTCTGCAGGTGCACAGGGTGGGCATGATCCGCCCGCAGGGTCTCAAGTAAGTGCCTTTTCTTTTGCTCCTTCGGTGTGGCGGGAAGGGAAGCCGCCAATCTTTCGCCAGAGCTCGACTCAACCGCCACACCCACCTGTGTCCGTTTTCACATCTCTCGGTTTTGGCCGCCCTATATTACGACACCTGGAAAGTAGAGAGGAGAGAAGCTGGGAGGGGTGGTTCTAGCAACTGGAGGAACAGAATTGGAAAGGCATTTATTTCGATGGCAAGGCTGCTCCTTTGCCGGTTTCGACCGTGTGTGTTTACTGCCAGGTAGTGATACCTCATGGTTTATTGTCTTTTATTTTTTTTCTGTCTACACTAGCAGAGTTGTTAGATGGGCTTCCGTGCCAGGGGCAGTTCGCATTCATTATGAGCAAAAAGCATGTGCTGTATTTCCCATCTGCAAGGCTGAGCGTGCAGAACTAGCATAGCTGATATCACCTGTGGGGAGATCCATCCAAGAGCACATAAAAACAAATAATTGACAAGGTAGCTTAACTCCTATTTCTCCATGCAGTTTATTTTATTTTTGCAAGAGAATAAGCACTCCATAGTGAAATTCAGATAAAATTCAGAATCATTTTAACATTTTATCAGCTTCAACTGAAACTGTCATTAACTTTTAGGGGAAAAAAAGGATGTTTTTGTTCCTTATATTAAAGACAAAAGATTGAAGCAAAATTACCGACCAAAAAAGTTTAATGCCAGTTTTTGTGATTATAATAAACATTTTACTCATTATGTTATTATTTTTTCAAAAGTTGCAGTGTTCATAGTAAATTATATCTCCTCCAAAGTTACGAGCAATTTTCAAGAGAGAAGTTTAGGGGAGTTTTTAAAAAGCTCATTTCAATGACATAAAAAGCAAATCAGTGTAAGCTTTTAAGAACATGACAGATATTCAGTTACTGAGTGTGATGTCAGTGTTGGGTGGTTCAGTTCTTTTCACAAAGACAATTAATGTTCTTTTCTATGTCTTCTTCCATGTAAACAGGGAAAATGTTTTCTTTCTTTCTCTCTCTTTCTTTCCTTCTTTCTTTATAACTTAAAATATATTTTCATGATTTTTGCTTTAACATCAATATTATAATCTGCAAAACAAATCCAATTATTAAATTGTGCATTTTATTGAAAAGTCTTCAAATTCTTCTACTGTTTTTTAAAAATTTAAACTAGAATTTACTTTCTTAGAATTTATGGTAATTAAGAGTTTAAGAAGTTGTATTGATTTTTTTTTAAAGCTAGTCTTATCTGATCCCTATGTATGGAATTATTATGATTGTTAGACTAGCTTATTTACAACTAAATGCTAGACAGAATTTGGCATTTGATGTAATGGAGGATGTGCCCTCTATTTAGCCAGTAGCTTGGCTGAAAATAAGTTTTAAAAATTTTGTAGGTTTTTAAAAGGAGGTTTCCTTTTAGAAGTAACCATTGTGCAGTCATGGGGCACAGGGATGTATTTTTACAGAGGCTGGGTGTGTGATATGCCGTGAGTCTTATGGTGCAGGGCTGGGCTCACAGGGTACCCAATGCTTCTACAGAAGAAAGATGAGTCAGGGCTGGCTCTCTGCCAAAAGCATCCCCATGCCACCTTATGTCCCTAAGGGCCCACGATAATCATGAGAGCCCTCCTGTGGTAATGCTTCTGTGTTTTTGCTACCTGTTGCTGTGCTGAATTTCAGCAGCAAAGGAGCAGTGCGATATTGGAGGAGCAATCAGTGCAGTCTTATTCACCTTATTTAATATGACCAACCCACTTTCTCTGTGGCAAGGGAAAAAAATAGAATTTTTCATTTTGCATGGATAATAAAATTAATATTTATCTAATTTCTATTCCTATTAGGTATGAAAAAGAACATGAAGTGCTAGAAGGATTTATATTGTATTTTTGTAAGATAAGTTATGACCTTGGACTTAAGGAACTTATAGTTTATTCATGTAAATGGGCCATTCTAGATACTGTAATGGTAATAATTGAGGGTTTTCCCTAAAACTTTTTCATGAATTCTTTCCCCTAATCTTCACCATTTGAATAAATGGACCTTCCACCAATTATTGAAGTCACTTTGCTCTCTCTTCCTCATGACTCCATTTCATCCCTATTCAGCCCATGTATAGATCTATAAATCTTATCTCCCAAATGTATCTCTATTTCATCATACTTCTTAGATATATGTCTTCTACCCTCTTTTCTATATTTATACTTTCACCAAATTAGTTCAGGTCATCATGATAATTTCCTTGGAATCCTGCCACAGCCTTCAAATTAGTCTACTTCCATAATTTGCTCCCCTGTAATTCACTCTCCATACAAAGCAATACCACCATGTCTGCCTAAAACACATTCATTGGCTCAGGACTACAATTTTTTAAAAAAGGAATAAACACAGAAGCACAGAGACTGATTGGCAACAACAAATGCCTTCATTAGCATCGAAGTGATCTGTCCCTTCTTTCCAACCTCACCCACACCCATCTTCTTTTCATTTCTGGGCTCCTGCCACACTGGTCTTTTAGTCCTTGGAACGCATGAAACAGTATTACTCCTTAAGGCCTTTTCAAGTGCTATTTCCAATGCCTGGACTACTCCCCTCACTCTTTGTAGGACTACTCCTTCTTAAACTTTAAATCTCAGCCCAAAGGTCTCTATGCTTTACAAAGATCATTCTCAATTACCTTGTCAAAAGTAGGTTGTCCCCTGTTAGTCTTGCTCTTGGTGCCTGTTTCCTTCACAGTGCTTATTACAGCATGCAGGTTATTTTGTGGATTTGCATACTGCGTGCTCCAAGGGAACCCAGACCATGGCTTTATTGTTGACCCAACTTCCAGAATAGTGCCTGGCATGAGTGGGAGGGGGATTCATATATTTATGTAAATAGTAAAGTTCAAAAATATGAATTATTTCACCATAGAAATCATCAACCCTGGAAATTTATGCATTTTGTGATTCTATTTATTTTTTATTCATTGAACATCCAGTATGTCTATAATGTTCTGTGCTATGATTTTGAGGAGGTAAAATTAAACTATCATGACATGTATTCCCATTTGTCAGCAGTGTAGATGATAATGTATTCAAAGGTAAGTTGCTAATAAGGCATTCTTGAGGAGGTAGTGGCCCTAACTGGATTAAAATACATTTTAAGAAAACATTGGATTAGATTGCATAAACTAATATGATTTTAGTATGAGTGACTCCAGTCTACAATGATGACCTTATTAGGTTTATATCTGTATCTTTTACCAAGAATTTGAAGGTCACTCAGTAATTACCATATTTAAAATGTAGTTTTTAAATAAATGAGGACACTTGAGTGAGCTTAGTTGATGAAAGTGTAGTTAGATGAGGCTAAGGGCCATAGAGAGGGTCTCCACGTGGTCTAAGTTGATATTGCTCCAGGCACAAGAGGCAAATTCTCTCACAGAGAATTACCACTCACTAAAGAAGGCTCAGAGTTACTGTGGACTGATTCATGAAGAGCCATCATTACTATTAGAGTGGGAGTGATGACTTCAAACTTCATGTTGGTTAATGATAGTGTCATATTTATAGTAGAATTTTATTACACACACACTTTGTATGGCAGTAAATCCCCCCTTTATTTTTCAAGATGTATTTATAGAGATTAGGCAAATAATTATTTTTGCTATTAACATTTGGTTGAAAATTTAGCTTTCAGTTTAGTGATCAGCTTTGATTAATGATAATTTTGATCTAACAAGTTGGCCAGCCACATTTCTTTCTTTTTTTTTTTTTGGTAAATAATATGGCAATCACATTTCATTTTTAAAAACTAAATTATTTTATTAGTTGTCACAAGGGATTTTCTTAAGTTTGCTCTTGAGATGGCATGTTGTGGTTGTTGTGATGTATTGGAGTGTATCTTTGTGCTAAGTGAAGATAGTCCTCCATTTTACACATCACAGATTAGCTAATTTATTCTTCACAGAAGTATTGTGACATCTTTCTTTAGAACTACGTGCAGTGAGATTACCAGTTGAGATGACAAGGTCATAATCAAATGGATACTATTAAGATTTTTTTTTAAGTATTTTTACATGAGGAATTATGGTAGAGCATTCAGAGAATGTGGATAGAATACTTTTGTGGAATATGAGATAACAGTTTTGGTGTCTTGCCATCCTACAAAATGGAATTTCTTTATTGAAGGTTTTATTTACTCTTTCCTCTCTGTGGAGCTGAAAGGAAATGGCTATAGGCAAAAGGGAAAGCCATCAGCTCTTGGCAGCTAAAGGTAGAATGGAGTTTGGAGGAATGAAACCCTTCTGGGTGGTGAGGAGAAATGCCAGACCATGATAAAGAGGGAAGGAAGAGGGAATGCCCTGAATAGTGCCAGTAAACCTAATCTGCCACAGGCAAATTCAAATTGACATTACATATAAAATTGGATTATTCTATGTCTTTTTAACCCTACTGAGAAAAGAATTTTTTTCTCTTCTCGCTTTAAAATAACAGCTTATTGTAAGTGAAAACACACTGTTATTGCTTCTTTAATACAGGAAATGGAATTCCTTCGGATTTTTTAATGTGATATAACAGGAAGCCCAAAATGCCATGTATTGTTATTAAAACGTACCACTACTTTAATTGTGATTTCTCTGCTATTCGTTTTATGATTTCCTTTTGTTGTGTCAAGTGTTTGAGAGACTGCTATTATTGATCTTAAATTTCTTTAAAATGTCTCCCTGGATTTGTTACAAAGCTTTCTGAATCATTTATCAAAATACAATATAACTCTAAGTGCACCTACGATTATTCACTTGGAAATTTAGAAGGAGTATATGTACAGTATCTGTAGTGAATGCCCTTTCCTTTCCTTACGTTTCCTCCTCCTCCTCCTCCTCCTCCTCCTCCTCCTCCTCCTTCTTCTTCTTCTTCTTCTTCTCTTTTTATATCTCATCTTGTAAACATTTGATATATATGCCAGTAAAGTAAATTTAACTCCACTTTCAGTACAGAAGTACTGTTAATACAAATAATTGAAATAAATGGGCCTCTAAAGAAGGTTTAATAAGGTTAGGTAGATGCATTAAAATAACTAAGTACAAAGATATTTCCATTGAGATTTTTAATGACATTTTCTGTGTTATATGCCAAACTAGACACCCTATATTATCCGGTTGTTTTCAAAAAATAGGGGTGATTTTGCCAGATGTAGTGTCTATCAATTTTACTGTTATAGTTGCCCATAAACTGTATATTTTAAAATCTAATTGAATTATTTTAAAATATGTCATCTTCTTGAGGGGCTATAGAAATTCAAAAAAGAAGTAAATATAGATATTCAAATTCATATAGATAGATAAAACAGGAAAATGAGGAAATATATGATAATAAAATATCATTTCATATGTTGATTTAAACTTCACCCAATGATTATTCTTTCAAGTCCAATGGACAATGCGTCCTTTAGGGCTTAAAGTAAGGGTAATTTATTAATTATAATTTATTTTGAATATGATAAAATCATGTTTTATTGATAAATTATGGCTTCACTTTCTCTGAGTGATGATCCAGAATTAGCATTTCTTCTAGGTAAATATTGTGGGACCAATCTTTATAAATCATCCTTTCATGGAACAAAATATTACAAAGTTGAAGTGATGAATTTCTTTCCTTCTTAACATGATATGCATTCCTATTACCTTTTACAAACTTGGCTCATGGTAATTCAGGTAGGGAGAAGAGAAGTAGCATCCTCGGGGGTCAGCTGGGAGCCAGGCTCTTACAATCCCATGAGGTCATCTGACGTGTACTTTCAGGAATGAGTGTTTGTGGAGTGGCTGTGCAGAGAGGTGCTTTTGAAAATCCATATTACATCTCTACTATATTTCAGAATGTTTGTAAAATATTTTTATAAAGTATTAAAAGCATAATGAAATAAATTTTTTCAAATTAGTGTAGTGAAAAACAAAAGCTTTTTTTCTGGATATTTCTCTTACTCATATTAATTTCTCAGATACAGCTTCACTGTCTGTAAATTGGTAGTATCTACTTCTAAGGGTTGCTGTACGATTTAGGATATATGTGTATATATTTTTTTTCAAAATAGCCACGTTAGTGTTTCATACATGATTAAGTAAGTGTTCAATAATGGTAGCTAGACATTTGGTAAATTAGTATATTATAATCAAAATGTATTCTCTTTATATTTTAATATAAACTTTACTGCATCTAAAGTTCATCTTTGTTACTTTTACTTTTAATCCTATGCCAATGGATACTGATAATACAGTTTCCCCTATTTCAAAAGACAAGTATAATTATGCATCTCTAATTTAGGCCCATTCCATTTTCAACTTTTTGAAACATTCTGTTGGTAAAGTATTCAGTTATTGGCCATTGCCAAATAGTTTATATGAAATATCTAAAAACTCATCAGAAGGGACACATGAGAGGTGGGTTCAAAAATCAAGAATTTGTTAAATATCCAGTTATCTTTTCTTTCTGTTTTTGAACATGATCTATCAGAGTTTCTCATTAACTCAGTTCAGTGAAGGAGGTGACCTGTCAGAGGTCTGTTAGTGAATCTTACAACAACTAATATATACTCTTATAGGAATTTTTTCAGAAGAACATATTCTGAAATTTCTCACTTATGTATGACAATCAAACTTACTCTGATAATTCAATCATCAGGAATATAACTCTGGTTTTTTTTTTTTTTTTTTTTTTTTTAGTAAGCAAATAAGATGTCTAAGCATGGAGAGAAATATTTGCCAAAATGTCCATTTACTTACTTTATTTCATTGGTGATACAGTAACAAAAATAAGACTTGTAAAGCAATTTATAAAATTAGGATAATCACTTAATAATTTTTATTTATTGTTTTCTTCACTGATATATAATTTTTCCTCAGTTACAAAGAATAACAGACTATGAGTTACAAGATATGTGCCAGGCAATATAATGAAGATAGAGAATGAACATAAAATAGCTACCCTGCCGTAAGTCAAAATATAGCTGGAAAAGTTTGCATCTTGCTAATGTTAGTGATAATAACATTAATTTAATCATCCTTATATATGGATCTCTCATTTATGCTGAGCAGTATGTTAAGGGATTTTTGAATGCTCCCTTTAAATCCCCATAACCACCCTTTGAGGTGAGAACCCTAAGGCTCTGAAGTTACCTAACCTTTCCAAAGACTCATGGAGATGACTAAACTTGAGTAACATGCCCATATCTTTTAAAGGAAAGAAAATCTTATATATCCCGAGAATATACTTGCACATATCCCACAGAGGTATGCCTGGTGGTTATGTTACCAGATATTCTATAAAACCTTTTAAACCCTTAATGGAGCTAAAATAAAATTACATTTGCAATTAAACATAGCAAACCAAGTAATTACAATACTAGAGAATAAAAAAAAGAGAAAGATTGAAGAATGTCTAAATTTCATCTTGAATACTGATTCCTGGGGAGGGGAGCATTTGTGTTAAACCAAACTTGAGATTTTGGTGGAGGTTTGAAGACATTATAAGAAAAGTACCTATACATTTAGAGTGTTTTTGTGGTTATTTTAGAGGTTAAGTGACTTCACTTTCCTGGTCCAGAGATATCATTGCACTACTCTGACTTGACTTTGCCATAATTAGAATATTTTATTATGAAAAAATTAAGACAGGAAAAAGGACTTTCAAAAGGTAGGAAAGAGTTGAAAAAAGAGCAGTGCTGTCATTAAAAGGGATATGTGAGCTAGGCATGGTGGTTCGTACCTGTAATCCCAGCTACCTGGGAGGCTGAGGCAGGAGGATCATGGCGGTGAGCTATGATTGTGCCACTGCACTCCAGCCTGGATGACAAAGCAAGAAAGACCCTGTCTCCAAAGAAAGAGAGAGAGAGAGAGAGAGAGAGAGAGAGAGAGAGAGAGAGAAAGAAAGAGAGAAAGACAGAAAGACAGAAAAGAAAAAGATATGTATATGGAACATCTTGGGTGAAGATCATTCTGAAATGGAGAAGAAACAGGGAATGAAGTTATATGATGAGACCCTGGGTGTTAGAAGATGGAGAAGTAGGGAATAGCAAAGTGATCTTGTTCAGGATAAGGAAAGAAAAACATGTATTTGTATGTTCTGGAAAATAAGAATTTAGACATTCTTAATTAGAGGAGTACAAATATTTATATTACAAATTGATACATACAAACATAAATCAGTGCTTGTTGTCACAAAGAGTCAATCTCTGTCAATTGTTTCTTTAACATCAATAATTCAAGATTTTTTACTCTTAAGGGTTTTAAAAAATTTTTGGAAAATTAATTTATTTTACATTATATTTATAATAATTTTTGCATGCAAATAATTTTCTTTTAACATCTATTATCCACTTAGACACTATATTTTCATTGGGATATAAAAAACATGGGAAATTGGGCCCCTGAGTTCTATGATATATCTCAGTGTTATAGTGATCATGGATTGGTAGCTCATCCACAGACTGTTAAGATTTTATTACCATAATGAGATACCATCTAACACTTGTTAAGATGGCTATCATAAAAAAAAAAAAGGAAAAGAAAAGGTAAGTGTTGGCAAGAATGTGGAGAAATTGGAAACTTGGTACACTGTTGGTGGGAATGTAAAATGGTAGCTGCTATGGAAAACAGTATAGATGTTCCTGAAAAGATTAACAATAAAACTACCAGAACTGCCATAGGATCCAGCAATTGAAATTAAGATTTCAAAGAGATTCATGCACTTCCATGTTCACTGAAGCATTATTCACAATAGCCAAGATATGGAAGCAAGACAAATGCCCATCAACAGGTGAATGAATGAAGAAAATGTGATATGTACATATACTGGAACATTACTGAGCCTTAAAAAAGAAGGAAATCCTACCATTTGTGACAACACAGATGGACCTCAAAGGCAAGTGAAATAAGTCAGTCATAGAATGACAAATGCTGAATGATTCCACTTATATGAGATATTGAAAATAGCCAAACTTACAGCAGCAGAAAATAGAATGGTGATTACCAGGGGATGGGGAAAGGAGAAATGAGGAATTGTTCAGTTGGTATAAAGTTACAGTTATACAAGATGAATAAGTTCTAAATATCTGCTGTAGAATATAATGCTGATAATTAACCATATGGTGTTGCGCACTTAAAAATTTGTTGAGAGAGTAGATCTCCTGTTATGTGTTCTTACCATAAAAAACAAAAAAAAAGAGCAAAGGAACAAAAGAAAACTTTTGGAGGTGATAGATATGTTTATTACCTTGATTTTGGTGATGGCGTCATGGGTGTATGCATATGCCCAAACTCATCAAATTTTACATATTAAATATGTGCAATTTTTTTGATCAATAATACCTCAGGGAAAAAAAAGAGGAAAGACCATGACTTGTTCATAATGGCATCCCTGAATGGTGCCTTGTAGGTAGTCATTGTTACTACATATGCTGAATAAATTATACATATTTATTGCATAGCTATATGCTAAACATTTATTAAAAAATCACTCTTTTCACTGAAATATGCTCTCTAAGTCTACGGCCATACCACCCTGAACACACCCGATCTCGTCTGAAATATGCTAAGAATGTAGGAGTAAGTAGGAGTAAGTTAATGAGAACTAAATAATTTAGTATATCTTTTTATCATTAGTAAGTCTTAATGAAATAGAGTCATATTTCTAATTTTGTTCTTAGGAAAGAACAACACTTCTGATTCTTTTCTGCCACAGTTTATGTTGACCAATTACAGATGACAATAGTTAGCCTTCTTTCTTTGCACAAAAGAGCCAAAATGTTTTGACACATACTCAAGTTGGTGCATTAAAAAGGCTGAAACCCAAATCCTTTTCTAAAAGTGAGGGTTATCTGTTGGAAACCTTCCTTTAAAGGTGGACTGGGAGAGAAGAAAAAAAAATGTTAAAGCTAAAATTTTCAATTGATTTGTCTTGGGCTGGTGATCAATCATTAAATTGTATCTGGTTTGCCTCCAAAATGTGTAGGTCAGGAGTTGGCATCCAAGTTGATATTCGTGCCATTGAGGTTTATGGGAAGGAGGGACCTGGCAGAGATCCCCAGGGCAGTGGTAAAGGGCTGCTGAGTCCCTCCAAGTCAGCTCCTAGAGCTCTCAGCCTTTATCAGTTTCCTGGAATTTAAGAGTAATTCCTTCTTTTGTTTCCGCTTCTTTTATTCTCTCTCTTCCTTCTTTCAAAAAATGTTTATTGAGTTGCTATGTAGACATTATTGTAGACACGGTAGATATGGCAGCGCACAAAAATGGAGGTTTACTGATAGTTTTAAGAGATAATGAATAAATAAATACTTGTCACTACCCATAACTGTATTACAAGATAGGCTGTGAAGAAAAATAAAACAGAGAGAATTGAGGGTAGGAGATGTTATTTAATAAGGGTGGTCAGAAAAGTATTTTCGAGGCGATATTTGAGCAGAGACATGAGGAAATGAGGATGTGAGAGAGCTTGCTGAACAACCGAAAACTCATCCCAGTCACAAAGAACAGCATTGGCAAAGCCCTAAGGCTTATTTGCTGTGTTTAAGGAACAACAAGAGAAAGCCCTCCTGGCAGAAGTGCCAAGAGCAAGGTTAGAAGTAGTAGATGAGGGTTTTTTCTTAACTTTGTGAAGATTACTAACCCTGCCTAGAGGTCTATATGAGGAGCCAATGCTACAATGACCAGCATGGAACAAACTCGGGGAGGGGACAAGTGTGCTATTTTTAACTGGATCCCTTTTTGGATGTGGGTAATGCACAGTCAGAATAAATGTTTGAGAAACCCCTAATTTCCATACAAATATAATCTTTTTGTCACTTTTTGGGTGATTTATGTGTAAATGTTCTACATTCTCTTCCCATCTGCAATGGATTGAATTCTTGGAAGCTCTTATTACTACCTGGGGAAGAAAAGGGCTAATATGACAAAGGTTAAAATTAAGAGTATCTTGAAATGTTTGAATTCTGGAAACTAAAACAATAGTGAGAACACAGTAACCTTATGCCGTACTCTCTGTGTTTTCATTGTCTTTTTATGTCTGTTGTACGATTACTTCTCCTGAAATAGTGGTACTACAGAGATACAAAGGACTACTGTCTAGAAAAGTATGTATTAAGGAGGCACAGTTGGACCTTGTCAGCATTGTCTCACTGCTAACTGCTGTGATTCTGGTATCCTACTGACACTCTATGCCTTACAGATCTCAGAAAATGCTTATGAATTTAAAAAAAAATTATTTTGGTAAAATATACATAACATAAATTTACCATTTAACAATTTTAAAGTGTATAATTCAGAGGCATTAATTACATTCATGTTGTTGTGCACCATCACTGCTATCCATCTTTAGAAAGTTTTCGTCATTCCAAACTAAAACTTGGTACCCATTAAACAGTAACTCCCCGCTCTTCCCTCCTCCTATCTCCCAGTAACCACTGTTCTACAAATTTGACTCTGCGAGGGACCTTACATAAATGACCTCATACGGCATTTGTCCTTTTGTATCTGGCTTATTTCACTGAGCATAATATTTTCAAGGTTCATCCATGTTGCAGCAGGTATCAGAATTTTGTTCCTTTTTAAGGCTGTGTAATATAATATTCCATTGTCCATACATACTGCATTTTATTTATCTGCTCATCTGCTGGTGAACATTTGGGTTGTATCCAGTTTGTGGCTATTGCGAATAACATTGCTATGATCATTGGTGTGCAGATATTAATAGCTGTTTGAGTCCCTGCTTTCAGTTGTTTTGGACGTACATCCAGAAGTGGAATTGCTGGATCATATGATAATTCTATGTTTAATTTTTTTGAGGAACTACCATAGTATTTTGCACAGAAGCTGCACGGTTTTACATTCCCACCAACAATGCACAAGGGTTCTAATTTCTTCACCCCCACCCACATTTACTGTTCCTTTTTTTGATAATAGCCATTTTACTAGTTGTAAAGCCATATCTTATTATGGTTTTAATTTGCATTTCCCTTATAAATAGTAGTGTATAGCATCGTTCCATGTACTTATTGACCATTTATATATATTCTTTGGAGAAATGTGTATTCAAATCCTTTTCCCATTTTTGAATCAGGTTTATTTATTTTTTATTGAGTTATAGAAATTCTTTCTATATTGTCTATAATAATTCCTTACCAGATATATGATTTGCTACTCTTTTTGCCATTATTTACATTGAGTTTTCAATCTCTGATGGTGTTCTTTGAAGCCGTAAGTTTTTAATTTTGATGAAGTCCAATTTGCCTGTTTTTTTCTTCTGTTGCTTGTGCGTTTGGCCAAATCCAATGTCCAGAAATTTTTTGTCTATAATTTCTTCCTAAGAGTTTTATAGTTTTTATGTTTAGATCTGTGATCCATGGGTGCTTTTTAAAAAATTCCTACAGACATTACAGATTCTACAAGAGTCTCCAACTTTTCCTCACCCATCATTCCCAGAGGTCTGGTTTTCAGTTGAAATGCGCCTTACTTTGCACATTTACCTTGCTTTTCAATAACAATATTTTGTTTTGTTTTTTCTTATATGCTGTGATTAAATTTTTTGAATTATTGGAAGAGTAAACTAGGAACTTAGTGGGATTCCTGATGCAGAAAGAATATAGTATTCATATTCTCATGTTCTGATGGGGTTCATTCATTGTCTTTTTACCAATCCTGTCACCGAAAATATTTGGGTTTGGTCTTTTCCCAAGTTGTCTAGAAACTCTGCTTCCTTGCCTAGCTGGTTAAGAAACTCAGGGGCTCTTTATTTTCTAATATAGGTATTAGATGTTATGAATAAGCTAAATAAGGATTCTATCTTACTGTTGTCATAACCCACACAGACCCTAGCACAATGCTTTGTACAGAGTGGGTGTATGTACTCAGTACTTGAGTGAGTAAATAAATGAGTGACTGAATGAAAAAGAAAAGCTATCTTGTTTTTTAAGTGTCAAGTAAACCAATGGTTTCTACTATTTAGAATCTTAGATTCATTTTAATAAACCAAGTTCAAAAATCCACTTTATTCTTAGTGAAGACACTCATTTTTCACTCAGTTTTTTTAGAAGTGTTTTCAGAAGAGTTGGTGCTGAGAACTAAAATTTGAAGGTTAGAGTTAATACCACAGATATGCGTTGTTCCTTAGACAGTCCTTGCGGAGGTTAAGTTCCCTTGGTAGTGCCTTTTCCCATTGGGTAGCTACTAGCAAATGAAAAATGGTGACTATTTAAAGAAACTCAAGGTCGCTGAGTAAGGTTTATATTGTCATGGAAATATGACATATGAACATTTTTGTAAACAGTTCAATCTATGAATTATAATAGTAAAAAGGAAGTGAAGTCTGTAAATGAAAGCTAAGCATTTTTGTCATTGAATTGTTGTATACTCCTTTTGCATAAACACTGCTTTATCTCAGAATCCAAGTCTCCTGGTCAGATGTTTTCTGGAATATAAATTTGAGGAAGGGTAAGAATTATTTTCTTCCTTTGCACTTTTTATTCTGTGGCTATTATCTAATCTGGAATTTTCTCTATGACTCTAAGCCTGTTTACATCTATTAGGTTCTGAAGATCCTACTTCAAAATGGCAGAAAGTAAGAAATACTATACATTTAGGCCAGGTACGTTGGCTCACACCTGTAATACTAGCACTTTGGGAGGCTGAGGTGGGAGGATCTCTCGAGGTCAGGAGTTCGAGCCAGCCTGAGCAAGAGTGAGACCCCGTCTCTACTAAAATAGAAAGAAATTAATTGGCCAACTAAAAATATATAGAAAAAATTAGCCGGGCATGGTGGCACATGCCTGTAGTGCCAGCTACTCAGGAGGCTGAGGCAGGAGGAATATTTGCGCCCAGGAGTTTGTGGTTGCTGTGAGCTAGGCTGATGCCACAGCACTCTAGCCTGGACAATGGAGTGAGACTCTGTCTCAAAAAAAAAAAAAAAAGAAATATTATACATTTAATTCACCATTAAAAACATAGCCATACCTTTCATCTTCTGAATATTTTTTAAGCAACAACAAAAAGAGAACATATTTTAAACAATATATTACGAGTTTTATCACATTCCCAGATTAAGGTTGGGGTTACCTTGCCATAATTATAGCCTTGAGTTACAAGGGGGAGTAGAGAAATATGAAACTCAGAAAGTACCTCTGCCTGTGATTGTGTTTGTTTGTAAAAGGCTTGTTTGTAAACTCATGTTATTTATTCCATAGTGCTTTACTATCCTAGATAAATTTCTGCTAAATGAGCTGTTCCTTTAGAATCATAAAACCAGATTTAGATAACCCCTTCCTTTGCTAATATATATCCTGAGAGAATGTCTACACCAAAAATTTTATGAGTGCGTTTCACCGTTTTTTGACAGTGTCCACAAGTGTTCCAAATAATCCTTTGGCATATATGCTACTTAACTCACTTGTTTTGACATTGTATTCAAGGGCTTTTAGTCTATTGAACCATTCCTAGCTTGTCAGGAATATTTCATCAGCACCTGTCACTGTGCTTGAATTTTATTTTCTTGAGTGAATACCTACCCTTCTCTTGCTTTAGTACAAAGGTCTGGAGCATCCATTAGTGAAGAAAAATCTGAGCTATGCTAGAACATCTTCTCTTTTAAAAAAAACATGTTTCTTTGTATCTTTCTCACTATTTCCTAGGCTCATTGTAACCTATTGTATAATTCTGCTCAGTTCTGAAGAATCATTCCTAGTGTCAAATGACTAATTTTTTATGCACTTGCCACATTCATTATTTTCTTATACTTTCAATTGTTTTATTATTTTTACTTTGGTTCCTATCATATTCTAATGCCTTTGTCTATTAAATCTTTCAACACCCTTGGTATGTTCGCATTTACCAAACCCGATGGATTTAATAATTTGCGTCACTGTAAAAACAATGCATACATTCTGTATGCACTACCTGGACTAATGAACCTTAAGTTGGCAGGGAGTAAAATGGCTATGTGACATATATTGCCATCTCTTGGTAGAAAGCAGTGTAGTATTGATTTTGCA
>CAUYRT010097536.1:0-20545 GCA_963574885.1 Lepilemur ruficaudatus
GCTCAAGCTTAATCCAGGATAATACAAGAGGTGCTAGTTCACTGTCATTTCTTAAAATTGAGTAATATTCCATTGTGAACATATACCAGATTTTAACAATCCACTCATGAATTGACAGGCACTTGGGTTGTTTCCATGACCTAGCAATAGTGAATTGTGCTGCCATAAACGTTCGGGTGCAGATGTCTTTATAACAGAATGTCTTATGCTCTTTTGGATAGATGCCCAATAATGCTATTGCTGGATCGAATGGTAATTCTAATTTTAGCTCTTTGAGGAATCTCCAATTTGATTTCTCTTCAAATTTTGTGAATCTTTTGGTTTTTACTATAGGTATTTGTTTTTGTAATTACCTTTACCAGTGCTCTTAATTTTTGACATGTTTGAATTACTGTCTGAGGTAGTTTCCTTTAAGCCTGAGGAATTTCTTTTCTTTTCTTTTCTTTTTTTGTATAAATATGACCTGATAGCTATAAAATCTCAGTTTTTGTTTATCTGAGAATGTTTTTATTTTACATTCAGTTTTGAAAGAAATTTTGCTGGATCTAAGAGTTACAGGTGGCTATTTTCGTGTGTTTCTTTGTTTTCAGCATTTTGAATAAGTTCATCACAATGTCTCTGACCTTTGCTGTTTCTGATAAGAAGTCAGTTGTTAATCTTATTAGAGTTTCCTTGTATCTGATTAGCACAAAGACTGATTGCTAAATGAGTTCATGTAATTGAATATGTTATGGTGCTATACAAAATAATTAAAATTATGTACATCTAAGATTTGTAAGGAAGGTGATAATAAGAATACAAGGAAGCTACAGAAAAAATTTCAAATTCAATGTGGATAACTGTAAATGAGAAAATACCTTGTAAATTGTGGAATAATTATGTTATAATTAATAATAAAATATAATAAATTATAAATCTAACCTAAAAAACCAACTGGGAAAACATAAATGGGATAATAAAGACATGGAATGCAAATCAGTTAACAATAGGTACTGACCTCTATATCAAAAAGGCTGACTAGTTAAAATGTAATAAAGTTGTATAAGTGTAAATTGTTAGAAAAATTGTTAAGAATACTAGTCTTGCTGAAACAAAAGGTAAATTTGGAGACATGCTTCAAATAATTGCTTACTTATTTATTCTATCATTCATTTACCTGCCCACTCAATAAATGTTACTACTTATCTATTATGTGACATTATGTTCAGTGCTAGAAAAAAAATTGTGTTAGCATGGCCAACATTGACATGAAACACGTAGTTTAGTTTAGAAAATATGAAATGATATAAAAAAAAGCCATTAGAATTTTACTGGTAAGTGAAAAATATTGAAATAGCCTATGTATCCAAAGAAAGAGAAGTGATTTAATAACTTATGTACAGACATATAAAGAAATAACATGTAAACATTAAAAATACACTAATATAAACTATAACTTTATTATCTTAAATTTTCTAAGATGGAAAAATAAAAAGTTATAAATTACTACCTCAACCCCCTGAAATTAGAAAATAAGAGTTAGAGTAAAATTAAACAAAGTGTAAATAACAAATAGCCTTGCTACTACTTTATCTTGATATAAAACTGATTTCATAGGGTTTGGCTCCCATTGTTGTAAAAACATTGGATTAATTTTGACTCATCTTAAAGAATTTCCATGTTAAGTCCACATATGAAACATTTTATTATACTGTAATTCTAAATATGCTATCATTTTGACATGTAAAAGTTGTTACATATTTTCTACTTTTTATATATGGCCCTTATGAAAAATAATTTACCTACATCATTCAGATATACAGAATAAACATAAATGTGTTTACTTAATATATAAGCAACAAATAGTTGTTTATATAAAATGAAAGATTAAAATTTCTGGTTCAGGTTTCTTCAGACATGAACCAACCTAAGTTATTATAAGAGATTTTCTTTTAGAGTTATAATTTTTCTACCTAGGTCCTGGGCAAAGTGCACATTGTTTTAATTTTAATTCACTCTCAAAAATAAATCATTTTATTTAGTCTGTGTTATTACCTATAGATCAACCGTACTTCAGGGGATTTTGTGTGAAATACTCTGGGTAAGGTGAAGATAATTTGTTACCATGGAATCACAGAAGTAAAAATAGCACCCAGTGAGTTGGTGCACTTAGCCGTCATCTCAAAGAGAATATTTCAAGCAAAGTAGCATTAGAGTCAGGGATTTCATTTCATTGTTTAAATCCCATTAGTCAGAAGATATTTGTGCTTCTCAAACTGCAATGCAGCTGAGAGTTTAGAAAAAATGAAATATAGTACTACTATTAATATATATGACATTGCAACCTGAGAAATTTTAGTAATGATGTAATTAGAAAAGCATTCACTCTCAGATAGCATTCATTTAAAATATTTATCATTTAATAACTATTTATCAAATGTTGATTGTTTAAATATTTATATATAATAATAAAATTACCCACTAGCTACAAAGTTTTAAATTAGTTTTTCATAAGATCAATTAGTGCATCACATAATTTCATATGATTTTTTAAAGATTGCTAAATCATAAGATGTTTTTAATGGCTTACTTAAATATACACCATAAAAAATTTCACAAATACTTGTAATATATTCTTTTAAAGTTAAGATGCCATTAAACTTTGAACATATTCACTACTGTTCATTAGATAGTAAACTAATTAGAAATAAATTACATTTAGGATGATAAATCCTAAATAAATAAATAAATCCTTATAAATGCATGCAGATAGTTATTGGAAAAATAACCAGTATACCCATAATAAAAATATGTACCATGTGTATCTTTATCCCAAGGAACATATCAGTAAAGAAAGCTCTGCATAGATCTTCTGTGACACTGAGATGTCCATAAGCAGTCACCTTAGTAAAAAGATAGTTTTTTTTTTTTTTTTCTTTTTTTGAGAAAATGTCTAGCTCTGTTTCCTTGGCTGGAGTATAGTGGTGTTGTCATAGCTCACTGCAACCTCAAACTCCTGGGTTCAGGCAGTCCTCCTGTCTCAGCCTTCCAAGTAGTTGGGACTACAGGTGTACACTACCATGCCTAATTTTTTTTTTTTTTTTTTAAGAGATAGGGTCTTGCTATGGTGCTGATGTTGGTCTTGAACTCCTGGACTCAAGTGATCCTCCCACTTCAGCCTCCCAAAGTGCTAGGATTATAGGGTGAGCCACCACACTCTGCTGTAAAAATTAGATTATTTTTGAGGTATTTTATACAATTCTTAGGGCACATTGATAATATATGGATAAAAAAGTGAATAATAAAGTTTAAGACATTGTCTAATAAGATTAATTAAAATGTGTTTAAAATTGTTAAATTGAAAATCAAAGAAACTGATATGACCTCTATTGTTTAGGTGATTCTAAAGAAAAAAAATAAGCATAGGTGATTATAAAGAAAATACTTCAATTGACAGGAAACTCTCCTGTCGGTTATAAAAAATCTAAATTTATTAATTCAAAAATTATGCACCTCTTCTAAGTATCACATTACTATTGCTATGGGCAATAAAGATAAAAGATAAAAACTGAGTTTGCAGTCAATTCTTTATTATAGTAAATAAAAGAACTTTTCAAACTTTGAAAATTATGAGAAATTTCCAATTAGAAAAAGTGTTATGCTTTTGTTACTCCCAGTAACTTCAAAAAATAGTTGATTTTTTCTGTGAAAAGCATTATGTCAATTTATGATAGTCTTAATATCATTGGGAAGTCTCATTTAGGTACACTATCCCCCTGTTGTACTTTTCAGAATATTGAACTCTTATAACAATGAGGTCAGATATATTTTAAAAAATATTTTTCATTTTTTTATTTATATTTTTATGTTATATTTATAACAATGAAGTCAAATATATTTAAAATATATTTGATTCTCATATATTGAAACGTAAAGAAATATCCTATTTCTTCTGTTCGGTAAGGAAAAGACACTGAAACATTCTCTTTATTTACTTAAAAATGCTATTTGAAAAGATGATTCCTTTTATACATTAACATAACCAGTCTGTAGAACCAGACAATTTTCTGTGCTAATGTAACATTACATAAACCTCATTCAATCTATCTTATAGTATAGGAAATTCTGATACAATAAATTTGACCCATGCTTTAAAAGACTCAAGAGGCAAATTTGACTTAATTATTTTTGACATATACAAAGCAGAAAATTCAGAACTACCTGATTGCAACATTAGACAGAAACAGAGCAAGCTTTAGAAACAAGTGTGCATCTATCTGGCCAAGTTATGTTTAGTATATTCTCATTTCTATTTTTTTTTATCATTTTGAGAATCTTTCTTCTTAGAGATCCAGGATCTACTAGACCATTATAAGTATCTGCCATGTATTTAAAAACTATCAATATACAGAAACACTCAACTAAAATTTATCTTTCTGCAACACTTCTTGAGATATTTTCTATTTCAATTTAACTAAATTATTTTATATTTAAATATATTTTAATGAGCTATTTTCTTTGTTGCAAACATTACTAAGTACCCACGATAGTAAATGATAATAAGGATGACTTCAATAGAATATCATATTTTTGTTTTACGCAGGTTATAAGAAAAGATATTAGACAAATTGAAAACTCTTGTACTATCAAGAAAATTCCAGTAAGTGTCAGAGATCTGTGAATGCTGTGTATTGGCTGATACAATAGCATAAGGCTTTAGAGAGAATCGAGCTATATATCTGTTTTGAAGACTAGGTATGCTTTGTGAAAACACAGATGGAGACAAACCTTGTTTTCAACAACAATAATAATAATAATAAGGCACACTGTAAAAAAGTTAAGCATCACTTGGGGAACAGAATGAATTTTTTTTAAAATGTTGTCATTAAGGCAAGAAAGTATATATACTGGGGAAATGTGTTTAAGGTCGTCCTGAATGGAAAAGTAGAGGATGGCACAGCTAAAATTTTTGTTGTTGATGTTTGGTTCTATTTTGTTTTTAATTTGGTGCACCCTTAATATTTAAGATTTTAAGCAGTAACTTTATTATTAATTTGACTACTCAAAACCAGATTTTCAATAACATTAGAAAGAACTATTTTCTTTCAAAAGAGTGATATTTCCCTAATTTTTACTATTCATTTATAAAAACTTTTTATTGAAACATATTTCAAATATGAGTATCAATATATCCAAAAATGATGAGCTTAGAACTAATGAATGTTTATGAAATGAGCACACCTGTGTAATCACAGCACAGAGATGAAAAAATAGAACATTACTAACACCCAGGACTCTCCTTATCCCTTTCAATAAACTTTGCATCACCTACAAAGTTTATGGAGATACTAATTCCTGTCATCATATTAGATTACTTTTGTCTGCCTATGAACATAATATATAGTCTTAGGACATACAGTATTTAGGGTCTGGCTTCTTTAACTTAAAAGGAGGATTGTAATATTCATTCATGTTATCTGTAGCAAAATTTCTTTTTTTCTTATGTTATATAGTATCCCATAGTCTATACTAAGGAAATACCACAATACATATACATTTTTTTATTATCGATTATTTAAGTTATCTCACATTTTTGGCTACTGTTAATAAGGTAAGAATGAACACTCTATTATGGATTGAATTGTGCTCCCTTGCCCCCAAAATCATATGTTACAGCCCTAACCCTCAAAGTAACTGTGTTTGAAGTTAGACCCTTTAGAGAGGTAATTAAGGTAAATGAGGTCAGAAGGGTGGGGCCCTAGATAGGTAGTGCTTCTGGTCTTATAACCAGAGGAAGAGACACCAGATTTCAATCTCCCACTATGTCTCTCTCTCTCTCTCCCCGTCTCTGTCTGTCTCTGTCTCTGTCTCTCTCTCTTTGCATAAGCAGAGGGAAGGCCATGTGGGGACACAATGAGAAGATGAGAGGATGACTATAAGCAAGAAAAAAAGGGCTCACCAAAAACTAACCCTGCATCTTCATCTTGAAATTCCAGTCTCCAGAACTGGAGAAAATAAATGTTCTGTTGTTAAAGCTACCTAGTCTATGTTGTTTTGCCATTACAGTCAAAGCCGGCTAATGCATTGTCATACACAAACATCACAAAATCTTTTTTTTTTTATTTTAATGTAGAGGGTTTGCACATTTTTCATTAGTCTGGTTTCTAGGTAACTGAAGTTTTCTGAAACCATTATAAATACACCCAGTCCTTAAATTTCACTTTGTAATGTTATTTTATTATTATTTCAATAAATTCAGGGGGTACAAGTGCAATTTTATTACATGGATATATTGTATAGTGGTGAGATTTGGGGTTTTAATATACCCATCACCCAAATTGTGTACATTGTGCTTAATAGGTAATTTTTCATCCATTAGCCCCTTTTCTTTTTTCCCACTTTGGAGTCTCCAGTGTCTATTATTCCACTCTGCAGGGCCATGTATACCCATAGTTTAGCTCTCACTTATAAATGAGAACATGATGTTTGGTTTTCTGTTCCTGAATTACTTCACTTAGGATAATAGTCACCAGTTCCATCCAAATTGCTGCAAAAGACATTATTTCATTCTTTTTGAAAGCTGAGTACTATACCATATGTATACGTATACCACCTTCTTTACCCACTCATGAATTGATGGGCACTTAGGTTGATTCCATATCTTTGCAATTGTGAATTATGCTGTGATAAACATTCCCGTGCTGGTGTGTTTTTTTTTTTTTTTGATAAAAAGGCTTATCTTCCTTTGAGTAGATACCTAATAGTGGGATTGCTGGATCTAATGGTAAGTCTACTTTTAGTTATTTGAGAAATCTCTTTTTTTTAATTTCAATGTATTAAGGGGGTACAAATATTATCGGTTACATGGATCACTTTTGTAATGCTTGAGTCCCGGCTATAGATGTGCCCATGATCCAAATATTGTTACTTGTACCCATTAGGTAGGTTATTATCCCTCCCCACTTCCCCTACCCCCTGCTTGATTTCCACTGAATTTTTTTTTTTTTATTTAAGCATATTACAGGTGTACAAATGTTTAGGTTACATATATTGCTTTTGTCCCACCCAAGTCCGAGCTACAAGCATGTCAATCTCCAAATGGTGTGCACTGCACCCATTAGGTGTGAATATATCCATCCCCTCCTCCTCCTCCCACTTGCCTGACACCCCATGAATGTTATTACTGTATGTTCCCATAAGTGTTGATCAATTAACACCAATTTGATGGTGAGTACATGTGTAGTTTGTTTTTTCATTCTTATGATACTTCACTTAGAATGGCTCTAGTCCACTGAGTTTTAATTCTCTCTGTGCACGTGTGTGCTTCAGTTAGTTCCAATTTAATAGTAAGTACATGCGGTGCTTGTTTTTCTGTTCTTTTGATATTAATACTTTACTTAGGAGAACGGTCTCCAGTTCCACCCAAATTGTAGCAAAGGGTATTAATTCATCTTTTTTATAGCTGAATAGTACTCTTATTTTGTGTGACTGGGTTAATTCAAAAGACTTGTCTTCAAACTCTGAAGTTCCTTCTTTGGCTTGGTCTCTTCTATTGTTTGCTCTTTCAACTGCAGTTTTAATTCCTTTAATGACTCTTTCATTTCCTGATGTTCTGCTTGTTTGTTTTAATATCTATCTTTTTAGTAAATTTTTCTTTTATGTCCTGAATTATTTTCTGATGTTCTTGTGTTGGTTTTAAACTTTATTTTGGATCCCATTGAGCTTCCTTACATCCCATATTTTGAATTCATTATCTGTCATTTCAGAATTTTCATTTTGGTTATGATCCATTGCTAGAGAGCTAGTGTGATCCTTTGGGGGTGTAAAGGATCACATGCTGCCAATGTCCTTATGTTGGTTCCTTCTTATCCTGAGAAGCCCACACTTCTTATTTTTGAATTTCCTTTTTTTTTTTTTTTTGGATGGGACTTTATTGTTTTATTTCCCCTCTTTGAGGATGTTCCTGCAATGTATGTTGTACTTGTTCATTTAGCTTGGATTTGGGTTACTTTCAGGTGGCCAAGGCTCTGTATGTGTGTTTTGGTTATAAATAGCTTTTGTGTGGTGCCTTTCTCTGATGCTCATTGTAGTATCAATGTTCTGGGCATGTGCTCAATCCCCAGGCCAGTGGGTGGCACTTATGTGTAAAAGTTGGCTGCAGCCGCCGTACATAGGTGTGTGCTTGATCTTAGCGTGCTCAGTCGGGGAGTGATCTGTGGAATGCTGGATGCTCTGCGCTCCCTGTCAGCCCTGCTGGACAGAGCTGGACTGCCAAGCTTGCCTTATACTCCCCAATGACAAGAAAAAGTGCCAGCCCTGAATGAGGAGATAGCTCATATTGAAATGTGCTGAGGTCTCCATGGAGGTTTGGGAGGTAGGAGCCGACTTCACCAGCTCTCAGACTTTTGTAAGCATGTACATGATCTACCTCCCTATCATACCCCTGTCCCAGGGCTTGTGACTTTCCTATAGGGCCAAAATGTAGCTGAGGGCTTCAGAAAATGCCTCTCCTACCACAAAACCCTCACCTGAAACAGACAGCTTGTGGCCTACCTGTACTCCACTCCTTAAAGGGTGGGGCATGGTTCCTGCTCTTCTTGGAAGCCCCTGCAGCTTCCCCAAATAAATGTTCTGTAATGGTCATACCCCAGTGCACCTGTGCCAAACCCAGGACTGCATCTACAGAGGGTGGTGAGTGGAGAAGTCCCCGTCTCCATGCCCATTCCTATTCACTGGCACCACTTGGCCTCTGAGGTGGACCTGCTATCTTTTCCTACAGGACCTAGATCTACACATTTTTTTTCCTGCTAAGAGATATGCAAACACCTTTGGCTCATGAGTGGGGAGCTCCCATGCAGAGGTGAGCAGATGCTCTGATTTTCTTTGTCCCAAGGAGCCTTTTGGTACTCTGCACTCTCCCTTGCCCTAGGAGTGGACCATTCTGAGTGTTAGAACTCAGGGAATCCTGCAGTTCCCCTGGTACCTGACAGTCCCGTGGCTGCTGCAGACTGAGTGGGTGCTGAGGAATGTTTGTGGGGATCCAGTGATGCACAGACAGAAGGGCTGAGACTCTCTGGGCAGTACTGAGGCCCAGAAGAGGAGCAAAACCAGAGTGGAGCCAGCTGCCTCAGCTCAGGTCTGGGGGCAGGGCAAGCAACCCTGTGAGGGCTGGCAGCCCAGTGCTCTGTACTTAAGAAGTTTCCAAATCACTGTCTACAGAAGTTCTTGGGCTCACAAGGGTAGAGGGTCTCTCTGGCAGTTCAGGAGGCAGATGTCTGCCACAGGGGTCTGGGGAGTACCCCCACATACTCTGTACAGAGCACTCCAAGTTCCTCGAAGGCCAATCACTGCCAAACTCTTGTTTCCTTCTTATTCTGTGCCCCAGCTTCTTCCTGTTGGTTCTCTGATATGTTCTGTCACTCTTCCCTCAGTACTCCCCTGGAGCCATTCTTATTTACCTGCAATTTTCATTCTTCTTTCTGAGGAAAACCAGTGACTGATGTCTGTAGTCAGCCATCTTGAAAACAAACTGACTTTTCTCAATATATAAATATAATTATATTTTTAATTGGACATGTATAAAGTTTCCTGGGAAATTTATCTTTCCAACTGTAATAATTAATCTCTAGATTATCTCAGATTTTCTACATACTCATTAAGTCATCTCAAAATTACATTTCTTCTTTTCTAATTGTTATAATGTATATTTTCTTGCCTTACTATACAAGCTTCCAGATTTCCATTAATATAACTTAAGGTGGTAATGGTAAGTACACTTGTTTTATTCTTGATCTTAAGATTAACACTTTCAAACTTTCACTGTAAAGTACAATGTGTAATGAAAACAATTTAGAAATACTCTTTAGCAAATGAAGGAAGTCCTTTTCCATTTCTAGTTTAATAAGATGCTTTCTCATATATTTATGAAATAATAAAATATATCTTCCAAGAGTATCACATTTTTTCTACCTTTGATATTAGACAGGATTTAATCAGAGAAGCAGAACCACTAGTCCAATAAGGGGGATAATATATGGATTTGATACACAGTTTATGTAATTGTTCACTCAGAGTCTCCTGCAACACAGGGCATCACCTGCATCAGGAATGCAGACAATTAAAAAGGATGATGGACAGAAGCTAGAGAAGACTGAGGACCAACTGAACTGAATAAAACCCAAGTTAATCTCTCACCATATCTATATTTCCAACTTCAATGATCTGAGTGGTCTTCAGGGGAAGATGGTGCCCTTTCAACTGACCCAGTAGTCAGATAAGTAGAAAATAGTGAGCTAGAGGAAGCTGGAAGACCGGTTACCACATACCAACAATGTGAGCCAGTTGATTGATGACAAGCTGCACGAGCTACAATAGTGCCTGATCCTATACTGACTTCCAAGAATAAAAATTTTTCACCTTCCAAATATTGAGCAGATTTCTCTCATAACAAGCCCTAGGCAAGGAACATATATGAAAGGAAATTCTGGGAAACATAATTTCAGCTGAGCTGTATTGACACAGAACAAACCTAACTTGACATCTATATATACACTGTTATTCACAAATAATTTCCAAATGAAAACAATGGCAAAAGCATAGTCCTGTATGACATGATACTATTACAGCTATAATAACTGAAAATGATTTAACCATAAACCTTTGCCTCCTTCCTAAGCATTTCTCCCCTTAAAGTGACAGACATAAGGGTAGAATGGGAGGAAGGGATGAGGTGGTAAGAGGGAGGAAGCCACATTGTGCCAGTAATCAATGCATTACATTTAATTTTGATTACAAGCAGCTACCTGCACTGCACTGCTCAATAAAACAAACCACGAATATTTTCCATCCACCCAGAGCTCAATTGCCTCATTGCTGACACCATATACGTCAACCTTGCGAACTTCTCGACTTAGTAACTATAGCCACGTTGGCTTTATTCCAGGTCTGCAGGACTTGCTGCCATGGTGTCATGATAACATACCTCCTCCTATCTGAAGGAGAGAGTGAGCAACAATCAAAGCACCATTTGGGCCACTTGTTTTGATTCTAACTCTGACTATTTATCCTTTAAACATTCAACAGCAGAGGGGGAAATGAGGGATCCTTACTGCTCCCTCTCATTTTAAAGAGAGCATTTGCTCATTCTCTAAATGAGAATTTTATGTTCTCCATATCACCTAACAAGTCCCTCATCCTTTCTCTTCCAGAAAACCATGTCTTTGTCAGCACCATATCATCATTGCCAACACTCTTAATAGCTATGAAGAATCTGAAATTTTATTCTACTCATAAACTAACAAGTTATTCTTCCACTGTTTGATGGATTCTGGAGAGAAAAATGAGAATAATGGATCAGAGATAAAGAGGTATCACAAAAATAACATAAGCTAGAATATCAGCATTTGTGCTGGTTCCCTGAGTCCCAATTATCAAACAGTAATAAAAGGGGTTAAAATATGTTTGCTTATGCTATGGGTTACATTGTAGTAGAAAAGTCCCAAATTTAAAAAAAAAAAATCTAAATCTTTGATAATGGCCAGTAGCCCTGCCTGCTCTTTGCCCTGGGGCAAGGCATCATTTTACTACAAATTTCTAAGGAGAAACCCAAGACTCTGAGCAGCATCCTTATTCTGCCAAAGAAACTCCAAGCAAAACTGGATTCTTGGGGGCATATGGCCAAATGGAAGAAAGTTTCTATGGGACACAGTGACTGTTGCAAGAGTTTAATTGTTTGGAGTCCTGTTCAAAACTAGCAACTATGGGAGTTACTTGGTAAATGGGTCACCAAAATAGGGTATGTGTTGCTTCCAATATCCAAAAATGTCCACCAAGCATTGTGTCTCTATTTCCAGTGGTAGGAGTAACAGATGCAGAAATTTGTTCTTCTATGTTGAAGAACTACATCTCCATGTGCTGGCCAATGGACTCCAAGAGATTTCCCCTGAGTGGCAAACTCCTAAACTTTTAAGAAATTTATATTACATTCTCTGGTATACATGAGTCTTACAAAGGATTCTAGAGTCTGTGCTAGTTTTTGCTCCCCAGTTCAAGAGAATATGTTATAATCAATGTATTTGAGCAGCCTGATGTCCTGTAGAATTGACAAATAATCAAGGATGGAAAGTTGAAATAGCCCTGAGGCCAGAGAGAAGTAGTGTTGCTGGCCATGGCTGCCTGAAGAAAATGGCTTCTGATGATCTTATTAGTATAGAGAACAAAAATTCACCAGATTAATAGCCACATACCAGGTCCCGGTGGGATGTGTTGATTTGTTCCAGCAATGAAATCACATCTGAAACAGCTATTGTAATTAGAATAAAGACCCAATTAAGTTTACAATAATGCACTGCTAATATCTAAAATCCATCTGTCTTCTGCACAGACCTAATAGATAAGCTGAAAGGTTATGTAGTAGTAATCATTATCCCTGCATCTTTAAAGTTTCTAATAGTGGCATTAATCTCTGTAATCCCTCCAGTAATGTAGGATATGGTATATATTTTATTTTAACATTTTTGTAGTTGAGAAACAGTTTTGGTGGTTCCATTGATATTTCTTACTTTACAGGTTAGAGAATTCATGTGGCCACTCTGCAAGTTACTAAGTCTTTCCTATCAGGCATTCTAGACAAAGGATGCAATCACAGAGAGAATTCATGATCCACTGGGTCCTCCATGAGAATGCCTCAAGCCAAAACCATTTATAACATGACCTTCAAAAGCCCCTAATGTGACTGTAGACCACAGGAGGGTTCTGAGTCTCTAGAAATTATCAGTTTATAATGTATAAATAATATATAAGTAATATATCCAATAATAGCTCCAAATTCTGATTATTTTTTTTTCTTGAATGCATAGTCTCCCTGGTAAGTAAATGGCCATATATCGCTTTGTAGAAGGCTTGGGAGATACACAGTAGAAAGCTTTTGGCTTTATAACAGGAACCTTCTTCAAAGGGTCCCAGCCTACCTTGAATTCAAGGTGCTCTTGGGCTGTAAACTAGCTCAAGTCTGTAATTGTTTATGGAGCTGTAACTATTTTGGTGGTTTAAATCAGACTTCTGTTCACCTGACCTGGGGATTTTAACATTATATAGATCAAATATTTTGAGCAGTCCCTCCATCTAATCAGTTATTGGGGCACATTATTAGCCAGCCAAGACCAAAGTGTTCTGCTTGTCACAATATTCTGATCTGCTGTCCAGTGTGGTGTGCAGGTTTACTATGTTTTTGTTGATTATATGCCATACCTTTGAATCCCTATATCCTGTTTATCAAATTTACCTTTTAGCCTTAAATTTATTATGGCTTTTCACCTATTTTTTGTGTACTTGCCTGTTAGGTACCATGAAAAATAAATGTGTGTACACATGTGCATGCAGACAAACCGACATGCATACAGATATGGATGTTGGACCTGCATTAAAAAAGATGGGCTATTGTGACTGTCCACACATATAGTGTCATTAATATACTTTCACTGAAATCCCCACAAAATTAATAGATGACTTTGAAATTTAAATCAATTCACAAATTAATTATGATAGAAAACCAGCTCAATATAGCTTAAGTGCAAAGGCAAATATATTGCCTCCTGTAACTGAAGTGTAAAAAGGGCAGGAGTATAACCTAACCTAGTGTATTTAGGACTGTAAGATACTCTGTAATCTAGGACTATATCTCCACTGACTGTATATTGGCTTAATTTCTCCTGATTAGTTTTCTGAACTGTGGTCATTACTGTGACCATCAGCATTTATTAGACTCACGTATTTGCCATTTTATCACTGGAGAGTAGAGTATAAGCAGGGCCAAGAGAGAAAGGTGATCAATTTGAGAGCCCCTTCCTGGAATATGTTATTGACATAGAACTGAGAAGAATGTTCTCTCAAAAGTGAAATATGCTGCTCTGTAAAAGAAAAGTTACATTCAGACAAAATAATAACTAAATATTATTGATAAGAAGGGCCTATTATATTCAATTATCTAAGAATTTCATAAACAATACAAAAAGCATTTTAGGATTGAACAAATAAGGAGATGATTTATGCTCATGGAAATACAACATAGAATTGTCAATTGAATTTTATGCATAGGTATATAATTTATGCATGCCTATGTATGTATATATATGTGTGTATATATATGCATGCATGTAGATTGATAAACATAGCTGTACTTATTTAAATTTAGTAAAAAAAAAATCTTATGTCAAGAAAATGCAAAACACCATAATAAGAATTTAAACATGTGTTGCCTCTGTTTTATTCAATTAACTAAAGAAAAGCATTTAAATCACCAAGCAAAACAAATGATCCAAATTTGAAATCTTATAAGTTTTAGAGGCCATCTGTGCTTTTTGTTACATCTGTTGATTAAGTTGTCTTGGTAACCAAGTTGGGAAATTTCTCCCCAGTACTCGAGGATAGAATAGACAGAATTGTAAATAAACTAACATTAAATATGTGTGTGCCTGCACATACGTGCATGTGTATATACATACACACACAGGAAAACATTATTTAAATGTTTTATATTTGTAGTAGTTTAACATATAATTGTTAAAGAAATGAGCAAATACATTTTAACCTAAATCTATAGGTTTAAACTGTACTTTGACAATGTAACAAAGCATGCTGTGTATCAGAATTTGTGTTGAGTGTAGCAATGGGTTCAAACTGCCACACTTTAACTGAGTTGACAAAGGGACTTTGGGATGTGACCTGATCATTCCTCCTATTAATTAAAGAGCTCATTCACAGAGGTTTGATACACAAAATGATGACTATCATATAGATTGGTTGCAGATTCTGCCACTTATGAATAGATCTATTTCAGCTCCAGATAACCAGTGGAATATTTTAGGTTTTTGCCACTCAAATATATAAGACTTTAGGGAATATATAGAGAAATTTTAAATTTATTCAAAGTAAAACTACTTGTTTTGTTTCTAAATGAAAATATTCTAGATTTTATGACTAAGTTATACCATTTACATTGCAGCCACACAGTAAAGGAAGATGGTTGGTAGATTTTGTGGCTTGGATACAGCTGTTGTTTTTATCTCTGTTCAAACCTGATTATAAAGCACTTCTTTTTTTGTCTTAATCCATCAAAGCCAGAGAGTTGCTTTTTCTGCTATTAGTGTTTTATGAAACTGTTTACGTTCGACAGGAGACTATCATGGCCTTGCATTTAGGGACAAACCAGCTGCTAACAAACCCAAGGCCAAGCCGATAGTGCAGGCTAGCTCCCAGAGGTCAGGGATTGTTTTCCAATGGAAAAGTAGATGTGAAACTTACCTAAACATCACATTAAAGTAGAATAAAAAAGTAAAGATGTCAGTTGAGTGAGTTGTGGATCTCACACATCAGCAAGATTTTGATGAACTATTTTATTAAGTGTATTTCTGACCAAAAAAAAAATGTATCTCTAAAAAAAAAGTATTGTGTTGACATCTTATTATAAATAAATCCATCTTATGTTAAAAAAAGTATTACTGAATTCTGGAAATATTTCTGAGATTTACACACGTTATAATAATAACCACTTCAGTAATATTACTAAGTGAATATTTTGGCTAACACATACATAATTTTATGTTGCAGAATAACATTGGTTTTTGAAACAGGGTCTTGCTCTGTTGCCCAGGCTAGAGTACAGTGGTATCATCATAGCTCACTGCAATCTCCAACTTCTGGGCTCAAATGATCCTCCTGGCTCAGCCTCCTGAGTAGTTGAGACCATAGGCACACGCCACCACACTGGGCTAGCTTTTTTTTTTTTTTTTTTTTTTTTGGTAGAGACAGGGTCTCACTATTGCCCAGGCTATTCTTGAACTCCTGGCATCAAGCAAGCCTCTGGCCTTGGCCTCCGAAAGCGCTAAAAATGCAGGTGTAAGCCACTGCACCTGGCCTATTTTTTTTTGATGGTTTTATCATATATTACTCCTGTTTCCCATCCAGTATTTTCAATTGTTCACCAGCAGTTACTGTGTCATATACTTCTTTTTATCCACTATATATCACTTACTCATGGGTAATCTTAGTGTAGATGTTAATAAACAGTAAGTGGTTGGTTACAGAGTAAAAAACAGAGGTGAACTAAAAGGAAAAGTGACTTCTTCAAGCTATTATAATTCATAACATTAAGTGCCACTGGTTTCAGGAAATGATTTATTCTGAAATAGATTCAAAATGCGATTTATGGAATGTTATTTTTATTTCTCTCTGCTTTGAAGGCCTACCCTCAAAAACTCTCTAAACTGCTACTGAAAATGAAGATTTTTAAAATTTTTTTCAACTGCCTCAGAAAATGTAATGATAACAGGAGTATTTAGACATTCAGCCTCAATCAGCACTTCCACATTGACCTTCTCTGATTCCTAGGATTGCTACTCAGCTGTAGTGCTTCCTATTGCAGCATAATTGAATTATCACAAACTCAGATGCAGCTACCTCCTGGAAGCTTGCTAAATATAAGGATGGTTTGGAAAGTTCTCAAACTTTATTGTACATTAGAAACACCTGGAAGGCTTGTAAACTCTTGATTTTCTGGACCCCATCTCCAGAGTCCCTGATTCAGTAGGTTCCCAGGTGATGTAAACACTGCTGGTCTAGGTACTACATTCTGAAAAATATTAATTTAGACATTAACAACTTTATTTTGAGAATTACTTATTTAGATACTATGGTAGGCAGAATAATGGCCCCCAAAGATGTGCACATGCTAATCCCTTAAAGCTGTTAATATGTTATGGTGCATGGGAAAAGAGATTTTTTCAGATGCAGTTAAGGTTAAGAAAAATTAAAAAAAAGGTTAAGGGCCTTGAGGGGGGATGACCCTGTGTTGAGAAGGCAGACCCAATGTTATCACATGGATCCTTAGAAGTGGAGAACCTTTTCAGCTATATTAGAGAGAAAGAGATGTGACTAAAACACGATAGCCAGAGAAATAAAATGTCATTGCAAGATGGGGGAAGGATGCCATGATCCAGAGAATGTAAGTGATCACTTGAAGCTAGAAAAGACAAGTAAACAGATTCTCACATAGCATCTTTAGAAAGAAACGCAGCTCTTCCAATACCTTGATTTTAGTCTGATGAGACTTCTGCTAGATTTCCAACCTACAGAACTGCATGATAACAAGTTTGCATTTTTAATTCACTAAGTTTGAGGTAATTTGCTACAGCAAACATAGAAAAGTAATATAGATTTTTAAAAAATTCATCACCCAGAATTACACTATCTGTTCTTTCCTGATGCCTCACATATCATAAATCCAAAATATAGATGGCCATCATGGCAGCAAAAGCCCTGAACATATCAGAAAACCAGCATTTGAAACATCTTTCTACCACTTACTAGCTGTATTACTTTAGACAGACTTATTTCTTCATTTAATTGACAAATATTTGAGACTCTTCTATATAAAAAAAAAGCTGTGTATTGGGACATCAAATTAAATCAAATGCAGCTGCTATCTATAAGTGGTTTTAATGTTGGAGACAGGGAAAGAAATCAAGACAATTATGTAACAGTATGAAGTGACCTAGATACAGACGTGCAGAACTGTGATGTGGAAGCCCAGAGGAAGAATGTTTTAACTCCACCGTCCTAACTCCAATGTTTTTACATATAAAATGAAACAAATTATAGTCACCACAAGGAAGTTACTACGGTCTGAATGTTTGTGATTATCCAAAATGCACGTGTTGAGAGCCTATCCCGCAAGGTGATAGTATTAGGAGGTGGGGGCCTTTGGGAGGTGATTAGGTCATGAGAACAGAGCCTTCACAAATATCACTAGTGTTTCATAAAGGAGACCTCAGAGAGCTCTATTGTCACTTCCACCATGTGAGGACACAGTGAGAAGACAGCCCTGTGTGTACCAGGAAGCAGGCCCTCACCAGACACTTGATCTGCTGGCCCTTAATCTAGGACTTCCCAGCATCCAGAGCTGTGAGAAATAAACTTCTGTTGTTTACATGCCCCCTATTCTGTAGTAGTTTGTTATAGCAATCCAAACAGATAAGACAGAAAGAGACCTAACATTTATTGAGGTCTGTTAGAGCTGCCAGATGCCTACATGGTCAATCAGGACAAGGATCCCAGCTGAAAGTAACATCGGGCTTTTATTCACTAACTGCAATAGTATAAAAAAGATGCCAAAAAGAAACATAGTGCCAGTTTCCCCTCTTTTCCATTTCCTCAGACATATCCAGCATTAGGTGAGGGTAAGCTGACATGAGATTCAAGACAGAGAAATTGTCTCAGTGCTGAGAAGCCCTAGGCAAAAGGCTACGGACGTTTTGCAGGCATAGGACCCTGGAGAGACAGAAGGCAAGGGCTAGGAGTGAAAGAGTGCCACGTCTTCTTAGGCAAGGCCCCTAAATGAGGAGTTCTCTGTGGAGAGGCTTGAAAAGTGCCTCAGCAATGCCCCTTCCCTTGCCTTCAATACAGAGACCTCCAGATGGAGGTGCCTGGACTAATAATGCAGATATGTCTAAGAGCACAACTGGCTAGGGGGCCTGAGTCCCTGACTGCGACACCACTCCAAAGACTGAAATGCACTGGCTGTGCACCGCATCGAATGTAGAGGGAGGGCAACACTACCCCAGGAGGCCTGGCAGGTAAAGCCTTTGTAATTGCCTGTGGTGAAGCATAAAGATCACAGGTAGGACTTTGGCCTGAAAGTGAACTCCTTAAGGCCGTATATATACATATAGACCAGTGCTGTCCAAAAGAAATATAATGTGAGCTACTTACATAATTTTAAATTTTATAGTAGGCACACTGAAAAATAAGAAGAAACAGATATAAATAATTTTAATGCTATAGTTTATTTACCGCATTAGAGACAAAATATTATTTCAAATTATGTTCAATATTAAAAATTATTAGTGGGAAATATTATGCTTTTTTATTCTATACCTTCAAAATCTGGTAACTACTACTTACCTATAGAACATCTCAATTGGGAATAACTAGCCACACTTCTAGTGTTCCATAGCCACGTGACCAGTGGCTGTTATATTGTGAGTACAGAACAGGACCTTTTCCAAGTATTTTTTAAAAGATACAAAGATGTAGTCTAGTCCAAAATCATTCAGTATTGGTTTTCAGTTTCAGCTCCCTTATCCTTCATTAGCCATGTGGCCATAGACAAATTTCTTAACTTCTTTGAGTTAATATATTTAAAGTACCTGGTAAAGTCTATGATACATATTTGGAACTCAAAGCACATCAGTTACTTTTACCCTGATCTTTACATAGATTATCTCAATTTTACAGGATCATTATGGACCTTTAATGAGATAAAGCATATTAATGTTTTGGAGGGTGTGCAGAAAAGAGTTAACATAGTAGGTCTGAAACTTTTATCTTCAGAAGAGCCTGCTTGCAAGGTTTGCCATTGACTGGTTTCAAGGGACTAAGACTTTGACCTGTTCCCTAAATGATTAAGGGTAAATCACTGTGTGTAGACTGTACAAATAATGTGATTTATGGTGAATACGTGTTTTCCTTCTTGGAATCTGGAATTCTGAATATTCTAAGCAGAGGAAACCTGTGTGACCCTTCCGAGAAAATCTTAGGTGCTGAGTCTCTATTGAGTTCCCTGGGAAAAAACAATGCACATATAATATTGCATTTTTTAAAAATTATTTTTAATTATTATGGGTACAAAGGGCTGTATATCTTCATAGGGTACCTGTAATGGTTTGATACAGGCATACCGTGTGTAACAATCAAATTAGGGTAACTGGGGTAGCCATTACCTCAAGCATTTATCATTTCTTTCTGTTATGAATAGTCCAATTCCATTCTTTTAGTTATTTTAAAGTAAATCATAACTTATTGTTGACTATAGTCATTTTGTTGTGTTATCAAATACTATTAATTCTATCTAAGTATATTTTTATACCCATTAACCATCCTCATTTTATCCCCCTCACCCTGCTACCCTTGCCAGTCTCTGGTAACCATCATTCTGCTCTCTGGTCTCTAGGAGATCAATTATTTTGACACTAAGCTCCCACATATGCGTGAGAACACATGAGATTTTTCTTTCTGTGCTTGGCTTATTTCACTTAATATTCTCCAGTTCCATCCATGTTGTTGCAAATGACAGGATTTCATTCTTTTTTATGTCTGAATAATATTCCATTGTGTATATGTACCACAATTTCTTTATTCATTAATCCGTTGTATTTTTGATTATCAAAGGAAGGGTCAAGCTCATAATTTTCCCTATCACGGGAAGAAGAAAGCATAAGGAAACCTGACAATGGATTTCTATGGACACTACCTGTCCTGTATCTTTTTCCCTTGCTAATCCTGTCATAAACCCCTTCACTATAAAAAATCTTAGCTGCAAGTTCATCTAGTGAATTATTAAACCTGAGGGTGGTCTTGGGGACCTCTGAAGCAGAGGGCATTCTAAATTTTCAATAAATTATTTGAATGTAAATCTCTATAATAAAACCATTTCTACTTAAGTGATATAGCTGGCTTGAAGAACAGGTAAAGTTAAAAAAAAATAAAATGTAAAAGTATATAGCATAAATTT
>CAUYRT010097538.1:0-18337 GCA_963574885.1 Lepilemur ruficaudatus
AAGAAAACATATTAGTGGTCGCCCAGGACTGGGCGGAAAGGGGAGTGGGAGCAACAGCTTACTGGGTATAGGGTTTCCTTTGGGGATGGTAAAAAACCTTTTGGGGTTAGATAGAGGTAATGGTTGCACAAAATTGTGAATGTGCCAAATGCCACTGAATTGTGTATTTTAAAAATGGTAAATGTTGTTATGTGGATTTTACCTCCAATTTTTATAAAGTGCTGGGAGCATGGAATGGGGAAAAGAAAATAAAGGGGCCCTCTGCAAAGACATCGGAGGAAGCAGCCTCATACGGCGAGAGACCAAGACCGAGGAGAGGCCGACTCTGTCACAATCCGCTGTGTGACTGCAGGTGACTCACCCACCCTCTCAGGGCCCGTTTTCTCATCCATGAAACTGAAAGGGCTTAGAGCAGCCGGTTCCAAGGAAATGCTATATGGATGTTAGTTATTGCCATGAATTTACTGTTATTAAGTTATATTAAGAATATATATTAAGAATATATATATTCTTCTCTAATGACCTTCTCCTAGATGCATCCTGGTTTTAAATCGTCAGTTCAATCACTGCCAACTTCCAAGACAAAACTCAATGTCAGAGAGACCAGAAGAGCCTGCTGCTCTAATAAATCCTCTCCGTCGAACGCGGGGTGGGGAAGGTACAGCAGAGCTGGCAATTAGTGAGTTGAGGGAGCAGACGCCATTGATGCTTCTGGCCAAGGATGTTCGAGAAATATGGTTTTCACTTCACCACCCCGCAAAGCTAATAAATAACCCGCTGCATATGATTCAGTATGACGATGGATGTGAATCTGCGCTGTAAGCTCTGAGGCTGTCTATGCCAAGGTGAGAGATGATTTGTAGCCCTTGGATCACCGAAGAGGCAAGACCTGGCTGAGGGTGTTGGCTCTGCCGAAGACCGCTCTGTCCCGCCGGGGGCACCCGAGGTGAAGGCAATGACGTGAGGAGGCTGCAAAGCTGCCTCCCCCCCTAACCCCAGCCACATCCACAAGGCTGCGATCTCCAGGACATCATAGAGCTGTGGAGTGACACTCCACCTTCTAGAGGACAAAGCGCAAGACGCCCCTCCTGCTTCTCTAGCCCATGCTGCAGGGCAGGGCTCCAGCACCCCTGGGGCAGTGCAAAGCAGCCCCGCAGGGCAGGGATGGAGGGAAATCTCCCCTGGGACAATGGATTCTGCTCCATGATGCTTCTCTCTCTTGCCTGCTTGCTGGCCTTAGGACTCCTGTGCACAAGGAAGAGAAATGCACAGATTCATCTAGGTGCATTCACTCGGCTCTGTGCATCCTGATGCAGCCTGCACAGACTCTGCCTTGACCACAAAACACTCACACTAGGGGGAAAAAACAGGCACGGTCACCTGGGGTCCACTCTGCCTAATTAATCTGCCACTTTCTATACTGGCAAAAATGTGCATGTCTATTCCTCGCTCAAGCACTTATTACTGTGTTACCCGCACTTCTGCTTTCTTGGCACAGTGAGAGGTTCATAATAAACAGAGGGCATGTTCTGTGCCTGTAAGGACTTCATTTTACTCATTCATTTACTCATTCTGTTTTTGAGCCATCTATGATGTGCCAGGCACTGATGCAAACAGCTTGAAGTTAACGGAGGAGGAAAAAGTGCTCATACCTAAAGTAGCTGCAGAATAGTTGCAGACAGACGTGGCATGTAGGCCAATCACAATGCTGACACGCTGTGCAAGTTTAGCAACTTGAGCTCGTCATTCGTCATACATGAGTTCCGGCATGTTAGAGCTAGAAGGAACCCAGCTCACCACTGAGTCAGGTGACCGGCTGCTTCAGAATCTCCTGGGGAGCTTCCTGAAAATACAGGTTCCTGGGCCTGGGAATCCGTATTTCTAAAGCTCCCTGGGAATTGCTGACTTGCAGCCAGGTTTGGAAACCTCCAGTACAAGTTTTTATTTAGGAGATGAGGAGACTCCAGTCCAGGGATGTAACGTGACTTGCCAAAGGTCCCCCAGCTCTCTAGAGACTGGGTTGGGACCAGACTAGATCAGTGATGTCTCGCCCTGGCCACAGCCCAGCCTCCCTAAATCAGGATTTCTAGAAGAGGCCTGAGCAACTGGGATTTGTAAACACTCCATGAGCTCCTAAATTCTGATGTGTAGCTGTAATCGAAGACTCGTCTTGACCAAGTCTTCTGGTTCGTTTCATTCTTACATACAGGACACCAGATTCTGGCTGCAAATGGGGGTTACGTGTCTGCTGTCCGAGAGGGCTGCTGCCAGCGGAGCTTCTCGTCAAGGCCGGCTGTTTCACAACCATGGCTCTCCCTCTCTTGAGAAATAGAGTCTTTGAAAAATCAGAAGTTCTCACCACCATATATTTTGGGGTCTAGTACGTGGCCTCTGTTTCTCGATGCAACTGAGCACACAGTACCTGGAAAGATACCGTGAAGAAAGGGCAAGATGTAACCTCTATGTTCACTTCATAGTCTAGGATGCAAAAGATGTCTCTAAGCCCTGAGCTGCCCAAGTTAGTACAAAGTCAAGGCCTACTTCCAGAAATCCCTTCCAAAAAATATTCCAAAAACCCTCAGAGTTTCATATGCAGACCAAAGGGTAGTTCTGGCTACTCTCCCCACATGGCAACATCCAGGTACACAAGCTTTCCGGCTTACAGCAGATCAGACTCCAAAGGGCCACCAATCCAAAGTTAACAGGCCATCTCTGGATTCACTGCCATGAATAGGATTGTGATTCCACCATGTGAAGCTTTAACCACACTTGTAGATAAGCGTCCTTTGGGGCAGTCTCCTTGAGACTAGGACAATGTCACCTACACTGAAAACCTGTCAAGGCAGATAACCCCCTTCCTGGACGGTTGCTGCAAGTGTCTTAGGAAAATCCTTAGTAGCTACAGCTCCAGGGTATTGTATCTACTCTCAGCCCCTCAAATTCACTCTTTAATGCTGAGCTGATTTGAACAGGCCTTGAGCCTGGGCCATCTATGACTTGTGATGGTAAAGTAAAACTTCACTATGTAAACAATTCTATAATGATACGCCAGAAAACTCAAGAACACTGACAGAAAAACTGCCTCAAACAATAAGAATATTTAATAAGGTAGCAGGCTGCAGAATTAATAAACAAACAATAACCAGTCAAAAGATATAATGAGGGGAAAAGGCCCCATTTATAATAGGAACCAGAGAGAAAAAAGATAAAATAAACTTAACCCAAAAAGTTCAAGGTCTATAGGAAGAAAACTTAAACACAATTCAGAAGGAAATAGAAGACCTGAACAAACAGAAAGACAAACTGTGTTGTGAGATATCAATACTCTCTAGATGAATCCACAAATTTAATATATCAATATAAATACTGATAGTTTTTTTTATTTTCTGGAGCTAGCTGGTAATGATTGGACAAAATGATTCTAAAGTCCTCTAAGAAAAATGAAGTAGGAAAATTCTAAACAGCAAGGGCCATGAGTGGTATTAGCATACATGATGAAGCCTCAAAATTTTAAATTGTGTGATATTAGTGTATAAATCATCAGACAGGCTAATGGAATAAAATAGTCCAAAAACAGTCTCAAATACATAAGGGAATTTGACAGAAGTTTGGGAGCTCAGTGGGAAAAAGATGGACTTTTCAAAAAATGGTGTCAGTACGACTAGGTAGGCCATCTGGAAAACATCTGGAAGCTACACTTTATGCCATACACCAGGACAATTTTCAAATGGAACAAAAATTTAATTGTAATAACAAAAAAAAACCTATCAGAAAACATGAGACAATTCTTTTATAAGTTCAGAATGGGTTAAGACCCTTCTAAAAAGATTCAAAATTCAGATGTCATGAAAGAAAAGATTGAAAAATAGTACACCATAAAAATTAAAACAGCTGCATGGATAAAACCAAACAGCCAAATGAAATATTATAAGCAAAGAGAAATGACAAATAGAAAAATATTTTCAACTCACACCCCATATATACAAAAAGCTCTTGCAAATTGACAAGAAAAAGACCATTGGCCCAAATAAAAATAGGCAAAAAATAGCCCACTGAAAGGGATACAAATGTCCTACCTCTCTCACAATAAAAGATGCAAATTAAAGCCAGAGATAACCATTTTCCTACTAACAAATTGGAAAGAATCCAAAATTTAATAAGGCGGAAGCCTGTAACTTTTGGCTAGTGGGAGTATAAATTGATACAATCTGTTTGAAAGCAATTTGGCAAAATCTATTAACTCACAAAGGCATGTTCCCTTTGGCCTGATAATTCTATTTACAGGAATTTATCCTACAGTTATTTTTTTATTAATACATGTCCAAAATAACCTGTCCATAAAGTTATTCATTGAAGTATTATATGCAATAGCAAAAGATTGGAATCAGCTTAGGTGTATGTCAGTAAGACACCAATTAAATAAACTATGGTGCAGTCGCAAAATAGAATACTACACAGCCCTAAAAAGGAATGCAAAGACTCTTCAAGAACTGATATGAAATTCTCTCCAAGATATAATGTTAAGAGACAAAAGTAAGGCACAGAATGAAGTGTAGAGAACACTGCTAGTTGTTTTCAAAAAGTTGGGAGAGGAAAGACTATATATTAATATATTCATATTTGTTTGCACCTCCTTTAAAAATACTTTTTAAAGGATACCTCCAAGACATTAAATGCTATTAGATACCTGCCACAGGAATAGAAACTGGGAAAATTGGGGACAGGTTTGTGAAAAAGCCATTTTACCATATCCATTTACAGTTTTCACTTTTGAATTATGTAAATGTATTAACTATTTGTAAAAGTAAATAGTGACTGGGCAGGGTGGCCCAGGCCTGTAATCCCAGCACTTTGAGAAGCCAAAATGGAAGGATCACTTGAGTCCAGGAGTTTGAGACCAGCCTGAGCAACATAGTAAGACCCCATCCCTATAAAAAATTTAAAAATTAACCAGGTATAGAGGCATATTCCTGCAATTCTAACTACTCGGGAGGCTGAGGCAGGAGGATTGCTTGAGCCCAGGATTTTGAGGCTTCATGAGCTATGATGACGCCTCTGCACTCCAGCCTGTGTAACAGAGTGAGACCCTGTCTCCAAAAACAAAGAAAGTAAATGATAATTTTGTTAAAGTTGAACAAAGGAGATTAAATGTTATTTTCCTTGCTTAACACAAATTGTTAAAGCCACTCTTACAAAATATCCAGCCATAAACATAAATTAGGCTACTCTCAGCGTATTGCATAGGGGTCACTGGCATTTCACTCCCCAACCCACAAGGCCCCTGCTCCCAGGACAGGGATAAGGAACTGTCAGCTCACATTCTGCTTAATAGCTCTGCCCCAGCCATCCCTGGATTGGTTAAAAGATACAAAAATAGACAGCCAGGCCCAAGAAAGTCTTTCTTTGGGAAACTAAAGCTGATGTCTCAAACCACATAGTAAACTTTTAATGAATTTATGCAAACTGAATATTTATTATAAAGACACAGCTAAAGAATTTGCAACTATATTTTAAGATAAAAATTTCTTTGGGAGCAAGAGTACAAATATGCATGAACTCTTTCACTGAGCTCTCCATAATTTGTACTTTTTTTTGAGACAGGGTTTCATTCTGTTGCCCTGGCTAGAGTGCAGTGGCACAATCCTAGCTTACTGTAACCTTGAACTCCTGGGCTCAAGCAGATCTTCCTGTCTCAACCTCCTAAGTAGCTAGAACTACATGTGTACCACCACACTCACCTAATTTTTTTTCATTTTTTTTTTTTTTAGAGACAGAGTCTCACTATGTTGCCAAGGCTCTTCTCAAACTCCTGGGCTCAAGCGATCCTCCCATCTCGGCTTCCCAAAGTGCTGGAATTATAGGCATGAGCCACGGTACGCAGCTGTCATAAATTGGATTTTTAAACTGTGATTCTGGTGTTCTATTGATACAGTTCTCCCAGAAGCAACATTTTATCTTTATGAGTGCTTCACTACTTGCTAACTTACTATCAGATACATCATGGTTAGTTCTTATATCTCAGATGCCATAAACATAGGCAAACTTATGAATTACTTTCCATGACAACTGTGGCTATTTAAGCCATTGTCAAGCAAAACATCTTGACTTGGGATGTTACTCTCTGAGTTAAAAATGGGGAAGGGGAGGCATCTGTCTAGTCGTTTGTGGTTGTTCCTTGTGGATCTATCCTGCTCCCTAGACTTGCACACTTAAGCAAGAGTGTATTTGGAAAGGAGAGTTTTCCTCTCTCTCTCTCTCTCTCTCTCTCTCTCTCTCTCTCTCTCTCTCTCTCTCTCTTTCAGGTGCAGGGAGGGGCACGAAGGAAGCAATCCTCCCCCATCTGCCTGGAATTGCCTCCCTCCCAACTCCATTGCACACCTTTGCTCTTGCCTGCCTAGCATTCAGTTTCGTTCTTAAAAGTGAAGACAGTTGTCACTCCCTCAAGAAGCCTTCTCTGAGACTGCTCCCTACTGCACCGAGTGCCTGTCGTTATCTCTCCATCAGTTTCCTGTGCCTATCTTCTATCAAAGCACTAATCACACTGTATTACAATTGTCTTGCGGCAGGTCTGTGACTTAAACTGTAAGCTCTTGGAGCCCGGGTGTGCCTCATTTATCTGAATCCTCAAAGACCAAAAACACATCACCTGACACACAGTCAGTGCTCAGCAAAGATCCGATAAATGAATGATGAGGTGGCAGAGAGCAAAGCTGACCAACCAGTGGTTAGGAGAGGACAGAGTTCAAGCCTTTCCTTCTGCCATCAGTTTGCCAACGCAGGAGGCTTCTTCGGGAAGCCTAGGAAAGGCCCAGGGAACAGGGCTGTCTGTGAGATCCAATTTCTGCTGGCAAATCTTTAAGTGGATCGTTTTAACTTTCCATAGACAGTCGGCACGGCCAGTAGGAGAACAATCACACCGCCACGTTTCCCCACGGAAACGGATTAGGAGGTGCCACGGATTAGGAGGCTGCTGGGCTCACCGAGGGGGCTCCACGAAGGCTGTGAGTATGGTGGGGGTTAGAGGGTCAAAGCAGAGTCCTCATTTCTAAGGAAGAAAATATTCACCGCCTGAGGACACAGTGGACATAAGGTGTGAAACGTAGGAAGAGTCACTGTGGAAGACGGCAAGGTTTCTATAGCCTTGACTGAAAGACTGGGAGTCCCCCTGGTGGAACTGGGCAGTTGGGGGGAAGCTGGGGATGGAGGTGGGAAGCCCATTAACAAGGCTCGCTAATGAGGTTAGTGAGGCTGGAGGGGTCGAGGTGAAGGCAGAGTCATCTGTACGAAGTATCCTCACGGGGCTCTTCACGTGGAGGAGGGAGCCTCGGTGGCTGTCTCCAGGTGTGGCCCGCCGCACGGGACGACCCCACAGCGTAAGTGCAGCATGTTTTCATATTTCAACTCAATGATGACTTTTATATTGCATGATTGTTAATTCCATTGTATGTAAATTCGGAAGAAGTTTAAAGGTTTACTGCTCCTTTCGCGCCCACTCTTTCGGACTCCCAGCGTCGCTCCGTGTTACTGACGTCACCGATTCACAGGCTCTGAACGAGCCGCTCCCAGCCCGCCCCTGCCAGCGGTTTGCAGATGGGCCCGTTTTGACCTGTAATGATGTGTGTATTTGTGCATCTCCCCCCACCCCCTGCCACCGCTAGGACGTTGGCCTTTGATAGAATTCGATTTTGAATCAGGTGCTCAGACTTCATAGAAATCACATCTTTTCTTAGTGAATGTTTCACTGAAGACCAGTGTTTTCAAGTTGCTTACTCGGAAGGAGAAAGCAGCTCAGGCTGGAAATATTCTTCCAGAAATACACTCCCTGTCCTGAACCAAGTCGACATGGAGAGGCAGTCCCTGGAAAGCCCAGGGCCCAGGAGGGGTGGGGCAACGGTGGAGGCTATTTTTAGGCTGTGATGTGGTCTTCTGAGGGCCGCTGGCGTCAGAGGGTGAAGGAGGGCCGCCCCCCCGGACAGAGTTCCTCGGCCCACGTTCCAGGAGCTGCTGGCTGATGAACGGCTATTTTCTGCAAGGAAAACTGCTCTCTGGATGAATGGCGGGTCTGTCTGGGGACTTGCTGGAAAAGGTCTTGGTGTATTTCAAAGGAAATCCTGACTCAGAGCCTAGACAGCTTCATTGGCAGGTGTACCGGGTCTCCTCCCCTCCCCATACCCAACTGTCCTCCTTTCCTGTCCCCTGTGCCTTCCTTCGTCTTGTTGCCTTCCCTTCGGCCCTTCTGTTTCCCACCAGAACCTGGCCTTGGCAAGGAGGGAAGGGGACATATGCGTGAGCTCCACGTGACTCCTCTCAATGGGCAGCAGGAACTGCTGCAGCCCTCGGGACCCAGGAGCCCCGCCTGGACAATCTTTCCGTGGCTAAGGAACAGGCAGGACCTGGTTTCCTGACCTTCATTCCCATTGGACCCTGGTGTACTTCCCACATCACATCCTAGTTTTTTCAAATAAAAAATGGAATCATGTCAGTATAATATATGTGTAAGTCAAAAGAACCCTGGAAGCAGGGTGATTGGTTTAAATAAAACGAAATTCCTGTCAAGCCACCAAATTTGGGATTTAGAAGTCCATACACTTCCCTACCTAAAATGTGGCCTGACTCAATCCCGAAGCCCAGCATTGGACTGAAAATGAAGATAAAGACTATTAATTGCCCCATCTGTTAGGATGGAATAGTTCAGATAGCAAGGCTGGTATTAGTGTAGTTATTTTTGATAACTCCCCACGTATAGCAAAAAACATGGGTGAGCCAGAGGAAGCCTGAGGATGTCTGAGGTCCTGACCCAGGGTACAGCCATCTCTCAAAGAAACAGCTAAGGGTCCTTTTGGCAAAAGTGGTAGGCAGCCAGTAGCCTAGCCTATAGAGTGTGTCCATTAAGAGACTTGCCTCCAAAATGTCTCAGCATTTATGCATGTCTTCCCAAATGAAACCTTGTTTGGTTTTGCATGTTTGCAAACTTTATTATTAATATATAAGTGGAGTCATTGAGTTTATGTTCATTAGTGAATTGCTTGTTTCATCCAACATTGTTGCTGAGACATTGTCTTCCAGGTTAATTTATGAGCTGTAATTCATTTATTTTTCACTTTATATAGCACCATCTATGTATTTGTTTTCTCCTGGGTGGACATTTGTGTTGTGTCCAGTTATTTTTGTAATTAGCAACAATTCTGCTGTGAAATTCTCATCGCTCCTGATGCTCGTTTGGGAGTGTTTGTCTAGGGTGCAATAGTCAAATGTCTAGGCCATGTGGTATTTTGCAGCTTTAGCTTTTCTAGATAATGCCAATTTTCCCCCCAAAGCAATTGCACTAATTTACACTTCCACTAGTAATATTTTGCTACACTCTTGGTATTGTCCGAATTACTAATTTTTTCCAATTGGGTGATGTAAAATAGCATCTCCTCTTTGTTTCCATTTGTATTCCCCCAATTAGTAATGAAGTTGAGCATTTTTTCCTATGTTATTACCCATTTGTGTCTCCTGTTCTGTAATGTTCCTGTTCACATTTTTCTTCTTTATTTATTATTTGTATATTGTGTGCTCTATCTTTTGCTTAGTGATTTTTAGAAGTTATGTTTATGTTCTGGGTCATAATCCTTTTTGTTTATATGTGTTACAAATATCTTCTTCCTATTTGGAGCTTTTATTTTCACTCCTTTCATAGGGTTGTATGGTAGTTCTTAATTAAGGCAATAGAATTTATCAGTCTTTTCTTTGATGTCTTGCACTGTGGTGTCATGCTTAAGAAATCCTTCCTTACCCTGAAGTCTTAAAGATGTTCTATGTTTTGGTCAAAAGGCTTAAAGTTTTGCCTTTTACTTTTGAGCCCTTAATTGGTCTAAAATTGATTTTTGTACATGGTGTGATATAGGGCTTCAATTTCATTTATTTCTCATCTGGATAATTATTGAAAAGTCTATCACTTTCCCACTTTATTTAATGCCATTTTTGTCATCTACCAAGTTTCCAAATGTGCTTAGTCTGGGCTCTCTATTTTGTTCCAGTGGTCTTTTTGTCTATCCCTGCACTAATATCCTACTGTCTTAATTATTATTGCTTTATAATGAGACCTAATGGCTATTAAGCAAATCCCTCCATTCTGTCTTCTTTTTCTTCTAGACTGTGTTGGCTATTCTTAGACCTTTGCCCTTCCACATTAATATTAGAACCAGTGAGCCAACTTCCATGAAAAATTGTGTTGGTATTTTTATTGGAAACGCTTTAAGACTAGCACTCAAATTTAGAAAAATGGACATCATTTCCAAGACTGTGTATCCTCCATTTATTTATGTCCTCTTTAAGACCTTTCAATAAAGTTAGACAAGTTTATCTGTATTGATTTTATACATTTTTATTAGATTTATTCCTAAGTACCTTCGATTTTTATGCTATTGTAAATGACAGCTTTATCTAATTAAATTTTTCAAATGTTACTGGTGTATAAAATGCAATTGACTTGTTTATATTAAATTTATGATTGACAATTTTGCTAAACTCTCTCATTAATTCTAACAAATTGTCTATGATTCTATGCAAACAATCACCATCTATGAATAATGACCGTTTTGTGTCTTCCTTTCTAATCTTTGTGTCTTATAAACCTTTTCTTTTTTCTTTATTGTACTGGCTAGGAACTGGTGAAAGCAGGAACATGTCTTGTTTTTTTTTTCTATTTCATCATTAAATGTAGTGTTTGCTGTAAGTTATTTTTTATATATTGATCTCCTATATGAGGTTCAGAAATTCCTTCTATTCCTGGTTTGCTGAGAGTCTTTATCATATATTGATGATGTATTTTATTGAACAATTTTCTGCTTTTATTGAGAGAACACCATGTGGATTTTCTCATTTGACCCGTGAGTGTGGTAAATTATATAAGTAGATTTCAAGTGTTGAATCAGTCTTCCGTTTCTGGGATAAACTTTGTTCCAATTTAGTCATGATCGGTTGTCTTTTTAAATATATATTGTTTGCTAGGTTTGCTAATATTTTGTTTAGGGTGCTTGAGTGATAACAGCGTATAATTTTCCTTTCCCATATTGCTCCCACCTGCTTTTGTTATGAAGATTTTTGCTAGCTTCATAAACTGGGTTGGGAGGCATTCCCTCTTTTTCTGTTCTCTGTGTTTGTGTAATTTAGTAAACTATTGCTTGAAGTCTTTGTAAACCTACTTACAAAACTAGGCTGGGGAATTTCTTAATGGGAAGGTTGTTTACTACTAATTCAATTTATTTCACAATTATAGAACTATTCGAATTTTCTTTTAATTTTAAATTGGTTTTGTAAGTTATATTTTCCATTAATTTGTCTACTTCACCTGTTCCTGTTTTATTGGCATAAATTTGTTCATAGTAGTCTCTTATTATCCTTGTAATCTCTGCTGCATCTGCTATATGTTGCTTTTTTTATTCCTAATATTGATTATTTCTGTCTTTTCTCTTTGTGTCTTTACCAATATATCCAGAAGTTTGTTGTTTTATTAGTCATATCAAATAGCAAATTCTTCGTATTAGTCACTATTTTTATTTTATATTTTAGTCTATGTTTATTTACTATTTTATTAATTTTCTCTCAAACCTTTATTGTTTTCTTAATTGTAGGTTATTTTAATGTTTTTTTTTACTAACTTCTTACATCAGATGCTCAATTCCTTAATTTTTAGCCATTCTTATTTTATAACATAAGCATTTATGGCTATAAATCCCCCTTCAAATACCACTTTAGCTGAGTGTCACAGATTTACATATGTAATATTTTCATCCTACAAATAAAAGTACTTTATTTATAAAACAATATACAGTCCATGATTTATTATAAAATGAACCCTCAAGTAACTACCAACTAGGTCAAGAAATTGAATATTGCCTGTACCCCAGAAAACCCCCAGTGTCCCTTCCCAGCCACCATACCCTCCCATCCTCCACAAAACTAACAACTATTCTGATTTTTATGATTATCTTTTCCTTTCTTTATAGTTTTAACTTCTAAGTGTTCATTTTAAACACAATAGTTTAGCTTTACATTTTTTGGTTGGTTTCTTATTTGTTTATGTAAATAGGTTTATACAGAATGTATATTTTGATCCTTGTTTCTTTCACTCAACATTGTGTTTGTAAGATACAGCCACACATTATTGTGTGTAGCTAGAGTTTTTTCATTTTAATTGCTCATAGTTTTGTTTTTTTTTTTGTTTGTTTGTTTGCAACAAGGTCTCCCTCTGTCAGCCAGGCTAGAGTGCAGTGGTGAGGTCATGGCTCAGTGCAGCCTCTAACTCCTGGACTCCAGCCATCCTCCCACCTCAGCGTCCCAAATAGCTGGAACTACAGGTACATGCCACCACACCCAGCTATTTTTTAAATTTTTTATAGAGATGGGGATCTCGCTATGTTGCCCAGGCTGGTCTTGAACTCCTGGCCTTAAAGGATCCTCCTGCCTGGGTCTCAAAGCACTGGGATTAAAGCAATGAGCCACCACACATGGCTCACTTATCATTCCACTCTTACTGAATATTTGGGTTGTTTCCAGTTTAGGGCCATTATGAATAATGTTGCTCTGAACAATCTTGGAAGTCTCTTAGTGCATATGTGCCTGGATTTCTGTTAATTCTATTCTATGCCTATGAGTAGAATTGCTAGCTCAAATGGTGTGAGAATCTTCAACATTAGTTAATAAGGACAATTGTTTTCTAGAGGGATTGTACCAAGTTACATTCCCACTTACATGTAGCTATTGCCCCACAGTCCTAACATGTGAAAATGCCTTTCTTTTTTATTTTAGCCATTCTGAAAATGTAATCATTATTTTCCTGGTTATAATAATGTTGAACATGTTTTTATATGTTTATTGGGTAAAAGAGAATATTAACCACTGCTAAAGAAAGGATTAGTAAACTGGAAGATAAATTTAGATAAATTACCCAGAATACAACACAGAGGAAAAAAATGATTAAATACAAATTAAATGACATGGAAGACAGAGTAAAAATACTTAACATACAATTACTTGAAATTCTGGAATAAATGATATGAATAATGAGAAGAAGTAATATTTGAGGAACTACTAACTGAATTCTTTGCCAAAATTGAAAAACACAAATCTTCATAATCAAGAAGCCCCAGGAACTCCAAGCAGTATACATTAGAAGAATCCACATTAAGATTCTTATAGTCGAAGTAAACAATACCAAAAAGAAAGAGAAGATCTTAAAATCAGCCAGGGAGAAAAGAGAAATTTCCTATGACAGAATAAATATTAGATTGATTTGTGACTTCTCAACAACAAATGAAGCTAGAAGACTGTGGAATAATATTTCCAAGGGCCTAAGAAAAAGTCAGCTTAGAATGTCAAGTTAGAATGTATATCCAATGAAAGCTTTTTTCAGGAACAAAGACAAAATAAATATATTTCAGGCCAACAAAAACTGAAAATTTACTAATAGCAGACCCTCGCTAAAACAAAAGACCAGGTGATTGGTAAAATGTTGAGGAGGGCATCAAAAAACAGGGAACTCACAGGAATTAAGAGAGAAGATATAGAGGATACCTTTGAGCTGTCAACTCAGATCCTCCTCTCCTTTTCTGAGGACTACCAAAATATAATTTTCAAAAAGTTAAAAACATGACTCTCATACAAACACAAAATAAACATATTGTCCAGATTTGTTCAACTCATTTATGAGGAAGTTAGCAGGACAGAAAGGCTGGTTCAAAGAAGAAGTTTAGGTCGAAGGGTTATATAGTTACTAAAGAAAGAAAATGTCAAAGTAAGATTATTAGATTAGATATAAAACTGGTTAATGTGCTGCTGGAAATAAAACCATAACCTCTGGTGGCCTTTCCTACCATACAGAAATTGTTTGCATCTCTACAGCAAAAATCTACAAGTTAAAATATAATTTCACAGATTCTGGGCCTTTAACAAATAGTAGAAAGTAAGTAAAAAAAAAAAAAAAAGGTATGTTCCTTTAGATAATTAAAGAACGCTTAAAGGGTTAAAATGCTTCAATATGACGTTGAAAGGACACACACCCCTCCTTTTGCCTTATTTCCAAATTTGAGATAATTTTTCTTAGCAGAACAGATCCCCATCTACTGCGATCAACCATGGCAGCAATGGTACCACATGACTCTGTCCGTGGCCACAGCCTAGGTCACAACTGACACAGCCTGGGCTGTTCAGCTTCTCCACCGGCTACTGGGTATTGGGACACCCTCAAGGCTCCTCTGTGAACAAGGGAGCAAAGTCTGCCATTTTGTGGCCGCCATGTTTGTCCATATTTATGCCTACGAAGTAAAAGCTGGTCTACAGAGAAAAAGCAGCATGAATCAAACATGAAGAAAGAAGCAAAGAGTCCAGGTGACCCCAAATGACAGAGAGAAAAGTGAGGATAACATACCACCTAGGTTCTTGAAGGCTTTCTACCCACTTCCTTGTTCCACGCCTTCATGAAGCTCAGGCTGTAGTTCTTGGCCTTGGGTTCCATGAGATACTCCAGTATTCTTCCAATAAATTCCCACTCGTGCTTTAAAGAAGTTAAGTGAGTTTTAAAAAACAAACAAATAAGAATAAGCCATGATTTAAAAACCCTGAGAATCAAGAAAGAGAACAATGAGAGACCTTGTCCAATCAACAAAATTCCACAGATGCTGGTGCAAGACCTGCTTTATATGTGTGAAAAATATCAGTTCCTATGTGTTTCTTGTTAACCCAGGGTGAGGCCACTCTGCTATGAAGGGACGTGCCACAGTAGACAGTTAGGACTTACCAGGAGCCCAGAGCTGCTCTGGGCGAAGCTCATGAACTCATTTACACAGCACGTGTGGAAGATCCAGGACACAGTCCCAGCTCTTCATTCAGACGGGGTGCAGCTGACGTCTGACAGCCTGTTGCCTTCGTGGGTATAAAGCAAGACACAACAGAATCTCCACAGCCCTTAATTTCATTATCAGGTCAATTCAAAGGGATGAAATTATGAAATTAAAATACATTTGAGTATACAAAATTGGGTATTTTCACTTTTATATTGAATATTTAAAAAATGCTCATGCTTCCAAGCCAATACGAAATAGTAGGACATGTCTAGAAAGACCCACAGAAAAGGGAAAGAGACCTGCAGGGAGGAAGTGGTGACTGAATGGGAGGTGGCAGGTAGGGGTGGGGCCCTTGCCAGAGAGATGAGATGAGGCCACATTATGCTGAACCTGGTTATCTATGGCAAACAAGGTAAAGCCAGATATTACCAGTTGTTTGCCCTGTATACAGCTCTTTTAAATTATCCTGGCACATGTGACAGCAAATAAGAAACAAGAAAGAGGCTTTTATGAAAAAGCTTTTCAGAATGTGTGAAATAACAAAAGGTCTAGTTTTCCATCTCAGCTCTTTTGTGCAATCACATCAAATAGAAACTCAGCAGGCCGGAGGGCCACTGCTGATTCTAATTAAGGCCCCAAGGTAAGGCAGCACATTAGGGGGCCTCCTCCCAGCAAAACATAAATTCTACCTCTGTCTTTAGCAGCCGAAGGCTGATTTGGGCTCAGTAGGCTGTGTTTGTTCTCAGCTTGCATTAAAAGTGGCAGGCCACACCTGCCTTCCAGACACCCTATGAGCAAGTTTATTCTGACACTGATTCTCTTGTTCAAACAACTCAAAGCGTGGCCAACAGATGTTAAATAGAGGAGGAATGAGAAGCAAGTGCACTTCGTGTGTACTTTTGTGTGCATGTGTGTGTGTGTGCATGGATTAGAGGTGTTGTATACAAAAGCAGTTACTATTTCTTTCTTTCTCAAAAAATGAGACACCCACCATCCATCACACGGGTGTCAACTCTGAAACTGTGAGTGCTGGTAGAGAGCCTCACGTATGACTGCCGTATGTCTCCGTGAGTGGCTCTCCAACCCGCACGATGTTAGAATCACCTGCCGAGCTTGTTACTGCGCAGATTTACCCGCTGGGCCCCCAGAGTTTCCGATTCAGGAGGGCTGGGGCAGAGTCCGAGATTTCGCATCTCTGATAGTTGACCAGGTGAAGTTGGTGCAGCTAGTTCAGGGACACAGCTCTAGGACGGTAAAGAGATAGACAAAAGGCAAAGAAACGCCAGCTGCGCCTCCGACCCAGTCTTTTTGATTTGTGGAGACACAGCTGGCAGACAAAAAAGAGACAGCTGTGTTTGGATAGGAGCAGGCATGTGAAAGGGCAGGCCGAGAGCAGGCGGGGGAGAGTTCTAAAAGTGATCGCCAAGTGTGGAACAGCGTGTCGTGAGGAGTGGGACTCCCGTTTCCCTGCTGGTTTTCCTAAACCTCTATCAAGGCTCTGGGTGGGGCCCTACCTCTTCAAGCTGTGGGTGTCTGACACCCTTGCGCCCCACTGCTCCCCCTCCCCCATGTGTCCCCATGCAGGAAAACCAGGCTGGTGCAGGAGGAGGGCTGAGAGTCAGCACATTCTGAATTTTGTTGTTTTAGGCCTGAGCTGCACGGCGCTGTCTGCATCCAACCCCGTTCCCAGCCAAGCATCCCTCGTACCCAGTTCATCCTACCAGAGGAGGGTCATTTTGTTAACTTTGGGGGTGGGGGGATCTTTCAAACAGAGGGAAACGTGAACACAGTATTCAGTTTTTGCATGTTTTTTCCTGCTCTCTGACACCACCTCTCCACCTAGTTCCCAGTGAGATCATACAGGCTGTGCTAATGAAACAGCCATGGCTGCTGGTCTCACCATGCCAGTATGAGTCACGGGCAGGACCAACTACATAGCTGCCAAGGCCCAGGGCACAATGACAACGCAGGACTCCTTGTTCAAGAAGTATTAAGCTCTTTCTCTTCTGGTCTCAGGCCCTTTGGGAACCAAAGTTATGGCACAGACGTGACCAAGTCCAAGAACCACACCACACACAACCAGTTCCAAACACGGCACAGAAATAGCATCAAGAAGCCCCAATCACAAAGATACGCAGGTGGCCTCCAAGTTCCTGGGGAACATGCACTTTGGCAAGAAGCACAACAAGAAGGACCTGCGAAGATGCAGGCCAACGATACCAAGGCCACGAGCACACATGCTGAGACCATCAAGGCCCTTGCAACTGAAGGCAGTTAGGCCCAGCATCCCAAAGGGTGTCAGCCACAAGCTCATTCAACTTGCCTACATTGCCCACCGCAGGCAGGGGAAGTGTGCTAGTACCCACATTGCCAAGGGTTTCAGGCTCTGCCAGCCAAAGCCCAGGGCCAAGGCTCAAACCAAGGCCCAGACCATGGCTTCAGCCTTGGCAGCAGCTCTGACTTCAATTCTAGCTCCAGCTCAGGCTCCCAGAGGTGCCCAGGCCCCAACAAAGGCTCCGGAGTAGAGGCCTCTGTCTGCCAACATGTGGACAAAAGGACTGGTGTGAACCTGAGCTGCTGTCTGCATGGGGCTAGTGTGCTCCTGTGCTATTTGCACCAATAAACCTGAGGCAGAATCAAAAATAAAAGGTGTTAAGAGTTTCAGGATGGCCAACAGCAGAGCATTAAATGGAGCACAGGGTTCTTCTGTGTATGGGACCCTGTGTGACTTCACTGGTCACATGCCTGTGGGACCACCCATGGGACCCTTAGCATTCAAGTGGGAAGCTCTGGGCTCTCCCTCAGCCAGGCTGCTGCCCTCCCTGGGCTGGAGGGAGCCTCTCCATCACTGCCCCTCGAGGGGAGCGGGAAGGGGAGTGAAGCCAGACAGACAGGAAATGCAGTCCCGGACATCTGAGAGCTCTCCATGGCCCTGGGAAGACAGACAGATACCAATTGCTGAAAAACAGACCCTTGTAGCAACTTCAGAGGTGGCGGGCCATCTGTGCATCTAACCCTGTGTGCGGGCACTTCTCCAGGTAGGTCATCCAGGAAAGGCAAACACAGGAGACACTTCACCATCAAGGGCAGAGACGGTGACACTGACGTAGGGAAGCTCAGGAAACTTCGGTGTGGTTGCTGCATTTCGTGGTCAGTTTCTGGAGGCCTCTGACAATATTCAGAATTCTTGTGTGCAGATCAGGGACCTCTAGGTCTCTCTCAGATCCATGAACATGTGTGCAGTCTTCTTCACGACAAAGTTCCAGATATCTATGGCATAACAAACTATCCTAAACCTCGATGGCTTAAAACAACCACCATATTACTATAGCTCACAATTTTGTGGGTTAGGAATTCAGACACGACTCAGCCATCCAAGTTTTCTGTTCCACATGGCACCAATGAAAGTCATTTGATGGTGGACGGGCTGATCTGGAGGACCCAAGGTGGCCTCACTCACATGTCATGCCCCTCAATGGGGATGGCTGGGAGGCTGAGTTCAGCTGGCA
>CAUYRT010097539.1:0-28561 GCA_963574885.1 Lepilemur ruficaudatus
AGCAAGGAAAAATCAAGCAACCCTATCAAAAAGTGGACAAAGGACGTGAACAGAAACTTTCCAAAAGAAGAAAGAATAATGGCCAACAAACATATGACAAAATGTTCACCATCTCTAATCATCAGGGAAATGCAAATCAAAACCACAATGAGATATCACTTATCTCCAGTGACAATGGCCTTTATTAAAAAGTCCCAAAACAATAAATGTTGACATGGATACGGAGAGATAGGAACACTCCTACCTTGCCGGTGGGACTGCAAACTAGTTCAACCTCTGTGGAAAGCAATATGGAGATACCTTAAAGTGATACAAGTAGAGCTACCATTTGATCCAGTAATCCCATTACTGGGCATCTACTCAAAAGAACAAAAGACACTCTATAAAAAGGACACCTGCACTCGAATGTTTATAGCAGCACAATTCACAATCGCAAAGTTGTGGAAACAACCCAAGTATCCAGCAATACATGAGCAGATTAATAAAATGTAGTATACGTATACCATGGACTACTATTCAGCTATAAGAAACAATGGTGATATAGCACCTCTTGTATTTTCCTGGATAGAGCGGGAGCCCATTCTACTAAGTGAAGTATCCCAAGAATGGAAAAATAAGCACCACATGTACTCATCAGCAAATTGGTAGTAACTGATGAACACCTAAGTGGACATATAGGAATAACATTTATCAGGGGACGGGCAGATGAGAGGGGGAGGAGGGGTTGGGTATATACGTACATAATGAGAGCGATACATACCATCTGTGGGGTGGACACGGTTGAAGCTCTGACTCAGGGTGGGAAGGGGGGGAAGGCAACACACATAACCTAAGCATTTGTACCCCAATAATATGCTGAAATAAAAAAAAAGAATAAAACATGGACATGAATCTGGATAGAGGATATATTTGTGTAGTAACAGGATTGAATCACAGGAACACAAGATATGAGCCAGACAGTGGGGGTAAAACAAAATAATTCATATAATGTAATGTAAAATAGATCACTAGGTAATTCAGGAGGAAGCATTTTCGATACCCTATTGTAAAGAGAGAGGTGCCCTGGATCAGAAAGTCTGGAAGATGCAAAATCCAAACCAGGTTCTTGCACCCCCTCTGGAACATTAGACAAGTCAGCTTCTTGGCATTTCGGGCTCCTCAGTTGTAAAATCACCTATGTAAACTAAGTGATCTCTAAGAGAGTCTCCATATCTAGTATTTAATAAATCAGTAGACAGAGTAGTGGGAAAACTGTGTTTTAGGTGTCTGTCTTAGCTGCAAAGAAGAAAACAATGCCACTATTTAACACAAAGTCAAAGGGATCGATGTTAGAGACATACTCTTTCAGTTTGGCAATGGTGTCCTTCTTGGCCACCTTGGATGTCAACTTACTAAAACTAAGTTATAGAACAGTGAAGTGGGGAGGATAAAGAAAAAGAAAAATCTTTATGTGGTCAATATAACAATAACTAAAAAATATTGGCAAGCCATATGTTACATACATAAAGATGAGAAGAAATGTGGTCACTGGACATTGTTTCTTTTCTATTTTTACAAAACACTTTCTTTAATGTTTTCCAGAGGGTAGTCAGGTACATAAATAGGGTGGAGTACATAATTAATTTTATGTAATTGTAAATTAGTATATTTAAATAAAAATTCTGTTTTAAACAGGTATATTTAATCCATATTTAGATAATTTTTCTAATGTGTCAGTACTTATATGAGTGTTTTTTATTTTTAATATATAGACTATCATCCTTAGATACACCAGGATACACACTATAATATTTATTAAAGCCATTCAGGTACTTAGGCATGTTTACAATAATTGTGATTATGAACACCTAAAGAAAATTAATGTGCAAATATCTTAATTAAAGCTATATAATATAATTTTATTTACAGATTGAATTCTATTACATCTTTAGAGTAGTAGATTTTCATTTCACTCTCATTTAGTTAATATTTAGCAAAGCTCTTGGGGTAGCACATTGTACTATTAATGCACATTTTTTGAGAAATCTTATAGTATTTTTAAAAAGTCTCTGGAAGATAGCTCATAAATTTTGTTATTATATTGAAATGCAAAATTCACCTCTTGCTTACCAATTTAGAATACTTGTGGATTTCATATTTACTTATTTACAGATACTAACTGAGAAAAATTGTTAAAATCAGTTTGATTTTATTTGAATGGGGGTTTATTTTTACATTTGGAAACTGAAGTTGAGAACGTTTCCCAGTGGCATTCTTTACTTGTAGATATGATGTGAATATTGTGTTTGCCTTAGTCCTGATCTTATTTTCTTTAGGAAAACTGTGATTCATATTAGTAGCATATTACCAAAGTTACATGGATATTGAAATTTGAGCCTTGGGATAGAAGAGTAAAAATTTCACATTCTTGTTACTACTCTTGTCACTAGATATTGTTGTTTTGGTTATGGTATTCCCTCTAGGGCACCCTCTAAGAAAAACATCATTTATCTTAGTTTAGCTATGAGAAGTCTACAGAAATCCTTTCTTCATTTTTTAAAATGAGTTTTCAGAAATATCCACAAATAGAAAGCGAATAGTTAAGCACAAAACTCTATAATGTTTAGTTTGCTGAGTCTTTTATTTTATGTAAATAAAGAAAAAGAAAATTAGAAACTCCAAAATTTTTATTTTTTTAAGGGTAAAATAGGACAGTAAGAATCCTCAATTAGTCTTGTGGTTTTCATAGTGGGAGTGAAAAACAATACTGTGCTAATAAGCTCCTACTGCCTTTCATTCCAACAGAACACATCTCATAAAATTCAGGGGGTTTTCACTCCCACTATGAAAACCACAGGACTAACTGAGGATTCTTACTGTCCTATTTTACCCTTAAAAAAATAAAGCAAATACCATTGTTCCCATCCTCTCACTTGCTTCCACTCCTGCATTCTCACCTCCTGTAGTAGAAACTGTGTCTTTTTGTTCTCTGTGTTCCTAGGTGAAACTGGGGAAAAGCAGCCTTTACTCAGCAACATCTGATTTTTTGCTCCCTTCTTCCTGGGTGATTAGATTCAGAAATATATGAAAATGGAAGCTTTTTTATTTTAGTTTTTTTTTTTTAGCAAACATGTTCTAATTCTTAAAATTTATCTGAAAATGATTGTTCAAAAGATAATCGTTTGTTGCATAGAGCATTAGTACTTCTAAAAAATCAATACTAATAATTAGCCTCATATCACAAAAGTAATGTTTCTCATAAACTGTTACATCATAATATAATCTAGAATTTGGAGAGAAGATTATTTTATTTTTTAAAATCACTTCTTTGTAATGTTTTTTCCTAAAGGGATGATTTTAAAATGATCTTCAGACTTTTTAAAATCAAACTTTTTCTCCTTGAGTTTAAATATTTAGTATGCTTTATGTGTCTGAGGAAAAATAAAAGAGATTTTTTTCACATGCTGATAGTATATACATTAATATTCCAAAGCTGGCTCTAACTACTGCAGATTGATCACCAGAGCGCTAATTTGTTCACCCTATGCATGCAAATATAAAACTTCTCTCTCGTCGGTATTATTTCTGGTTTTTAAATGTGTTCATAATGTTTTAGAACTTTAAGGTTATGAAATTTCCTTGAATTTTCAAACGCCATATATATTAGCAAGCAAAATAAAGGCCATTAGAAAATCACAGTAGAATTAGAATTTCAGTACAACAATAAAAGTAATTCTCACATTATAAACAAAAAGAGGTCAGAGTTGCCTCTCCAATTATTTCCAGAAATCTGCCCTACACATCAGGGACCAACACATGGTTACTTAAAAATCTTTCATTGCAAAAGCAAATTATAAAAATGATTCACTACTATCATCTATTATTAATTCCCAGATTATTTTCAAATTGAAAGAGGCCACAAATGACATAATGTAATTTTAAGGGGGTTATATGGAATGATCGTTTTGATAATTGTGTATTTTTTTACCGTACTAGAAAGATATGATATATTAAAACAAAGCTTTGACTGATATTGTTTAGGATAAATAAAGCTAAAGAGAATTTATATATAAAAATTAAGTTAATTTAAAGAAAATAACAAGGAAAAAATTACATCCTATTTTAGGAGCTTGGCCATGGCAACCATCTTGAAGGTGGTATATGACTGTTTGAGATACAATAAAGGGTGGTCCAAAGCAGCCCTTTCATTTCTGTAGGTATTACTTGATTGTAAGAGCCAAGATTTCTCAGAGAACTCTTGGAACAAGGAGCCTTGTTGTGGGAAATACACTCATGACTAGGTTGGAGATCAGAATTTTAACAAGATAAGCACTTCAGAGCTGCTGCTGTCATGACCTCTCTCCTTTCTTTCTTTCTTTCTTTTTCTTTCTTTCTTTCTTTCTTTCTTTCTTTCTTTCTTTCTTTCCTTCCTTCCTTCCTTCCTTCCTTCCTTCCTTCCTTCCTTCCTTCCTTCCTTCCTTCCTTTCTTCCTTCCTTCCTTTCTTTCTTTCATTTTTATGACCTCTCTCCTTGAAGTATGGTCTCTCTTTCTCTGTCCTGGATGGTTCTGCTGTCTCCCCTTCCTCATCTGCTCCACGAAATTTCTATCTCTATCCATCCTTACAACTTCAACTTTTTCTGTAAATAACTTAATTACTATGGTATTTCCTGTTTATGTTCTCAAAAGTTATTTTCCATACCTCACCCTCTGCATCAGTATGGCCTTGAGTTTAGCAACCTACCCTTGGTATAATCAGTTATGGCCCAGGGTGCTGTTGGGATGCCAGATTTACATATAGCTATGATAAGGGCATGTTCATTTAGACAATCTGTGAGCTGAAGGTGACAATTTGATGTCATCTCTAGTACATCATTAATGTCACACATGAGGAAATTGAGGCCTGAGGATGATCATATGACTACAGATCAAAGACCAAGCCCAGTTTTGATCAGGTTCATTGGTAATCAAATATTATCCCTATTTATCCAAAAATATTTATTATAGATTAGCAGCACATATTATTATTAAGTAGCTAAATATGATTTAGACATAGAAAGTCTTTTTCCTTTAGGAAAGTAATATATGAAATAGACCCCAGTAAGGTGGAGAAGCAATTAAAGGACTGTAGAAAGGAATGGGTTTAGACTATTAGAAAGTTGTGAAATTTTTAAGATTTAATTTCTGAATTCTCTGAATTACTTTGACTCTTCTTCATTTCCCTTTGTGGTATTCATTTCCCTTCCAGGAGCCCAGCACTATCATGATATGTCAGGTCTAGAGTTCCCTTTTCTTCACTCAGATCCTATGAGACTTTAGATATATTTCTTCCCAGTAGAACATGTTTCTCTCGGGGATTTTTTTTCTTTTTTTCTTTTTAACATTGCCAGTTGACAATTAACCTTTCTTGAGTTAATTGAGTTAGATTTCTTCCAGAGAGGAATCTCTACATTTCTTTTTCTTGTATTACTGATTATATTTTTGGTCTCAGTTTTCAGATTCCTTCTGTCATCTTTTTGACTGCCTACTGCTATTCTCCCAGAGAGTATTTGCACCTCTTTGCTTTTCTATCCTATTAAGTTTATTGCCATAGCATGTATTTTTGCATCTCTTTACCTTATAATTATCTGTTCCTAATCATACTTCCAATTACTTTAAAAATATTTATATGAATGTTCCACTATTGCCTCATCTCAATGCATTTGAAAATTAAAGCATCATCTGCTCCACCTCCAAATAACCTTTCCAAATAACTAATTCTTACCATTGATCAGGTCTCTAGCTTGCTCCCTAGTCTTCTCTTTCTTGAATTTCAGGGTTTTACAACTTTTGCCTTTATTAATAATTTTCACATTGTTCATGGAAATTTTACGTCTCTTTTCCTCTGTATTCAAAACCTTCCCATCCTTCAGGTACCCAAATAACACCACACTCATTACACTACCATACTTCTGTACCCTTTGATAATCTCTGTAGCTGTATTTTCCTAACAATACGTGAGTTAACCATCATTAAGGTAAAGAGATATTTTAAACTAAAAAGTGATATTTCTAGAAATGAAATATTTTTCTGAAAGAAGTTTTACAAAAACTCACATTTTAGGCTAATTAAACCTAATACAGTTATTATAATGTCACTATGGGCAAAGAAGCTTATATTGCTGATACATAGTACTAATTTTAGGTTCATTTCCACATGTAGTTATTGCATCTAGATATTATATTCATAATATAGTGGAAAAAACATAAGTGTCCATTAATAAGGGACTGGAAACAATTATGGTACTTGCATACAGAGGAACATAACAGAGCTTTGAAGAAGTATGTGCCCATATTGACATATGTCCTGCAAGATTGTTGAGTCAGGGGGAAAAGCACATTGCAGAAGAGAGCACATAGTCTAATATCATATGTACACAAATTTATGTTCATATACAGACACATTTATATATGTACAGAGCAGGCTGAGCCTAAATTAATATTATAATAAAACTAATTTATTACATAATAACAAAATAAGTAAAAGAACAGTGGAGAAAAACCTATAACTTTAAAGGACAGACTCATTCCATCTATAGTTGAATTAATGTGAAAATTTAAGAAATCTCTTATGTTAGAATATATTCTATGTGAAATATTAACAGCTTTAATACTTAATAGTTGCAAGTATCATTTATAAGTAGAAATATATTTTTAAATTATTTTATTATGTTGGCCCTGTTTTAAGATTTGAAAAGTTATTCATATTACTTGAGAAATATATTTTACTTGTCTTTACTTGGGAGGAACTATAAACTTTCAACAAATTTAATTTACAATATGTATTTCAGTTGAATATGGAGACTTACTCAAATAATAAAAGTAGTAGTACTAATATCAACTCTATCCATATCAGTCAAAAATGAGATGCTATTATAATTTTATAGTTACATTTATAATGTATACATTTTTTGAGACGGAGTCTTGCTCTGTCACCTGGGCTAGAGTGCCATAGCATCAGCCTAGCTCACAGCAACCTCAAATTCCTGGATTTGTGATTCTCCTGCCTCAGTCTCCTGAGTAGCTGGGATTACAGGTGTGCCACTGTGCCTGACTAATTTTTCTATTTTTAGTAGGGACGGGGTCTTGCTCTTGCTCAGGCTGGGCTTGAACTCCTGACCTCAAGCAATCCTTCTGCCTCGGCCTTTCAGAGTGCTAGGATTACAGGTGTGAGCCACCGTGTCTGGCCTATAATATTTTATAGTTTGTAATTTCATCCAGTGCTCTAAGACAACATACTTGATTCTTTTGTGATTAGACTTTGGAGCAAATAAGATGTAATAATTATTGTTAAAGTCATTGTAGTCTAAAATTGCTCAAGCCTCACAAATCTTGCTACTCATAGCCACTATCTGTATACTTTAGAATGGCAGTCTCTTCTTGTTTCATGCTGGAAACTCTTCTTTGTTTACGTTGCAAGTTCCTTTGGTGGTTCACCTTCACTCATTATCAATTCTTTCTTGCTTTTGTGTCCTACCTTCCTGCTGCAGAAAAGCTCTCTTGAGGGCAGTGGCCAGTCACTGTTCTCAGATTAGCCTTGGAGATTGCTGTTTTCTACTTAAGGTGCTGTCTGTCTCCCAAAGCTGAACAATGGAAAGGTTGTAAATGGGCAGCATTTCCTTTCGGTTTTACTTTACCAGAGCTATGTTATTTGTGACACAGAGATGTGTGAGGGCACCCTACTCTTCAACTCTGCATCATTTTGCCCCCATCCCATACTGGTAGTGCTTGTGCTGTAGTTCCTTGACCTATAATCACCTCCTACTGGGCTAGCAGGAAATTTAGGCAGATGATACAGTGGGGAATAGGCCCCTTTCTGCCTGCTGCTTTCTTTTCCTGGTTCCTGACTCACCGCTCTCAGGCATGCACCAAACATTCTCCTTAGACTTCCTTAATGAAGGACACCTTCCCTGCATGCAAATCAGCTCTTTAAAAATGGACACCTGGGGGTGATTCAAATTTCTAACGTAGATCGAAATATCAATTTAGGCTTAGCCTGAAGTTCTGTGACATGGAACAGATTTTGTAAGTTTTCTTAACATTATCTATATTATACTATAATCATCTAAAGTTGCTTTTACTGGAAACTTGAGAAGAAACATTTTTACTTACAATTTTATTTGTTTGTTGTTTTCCCCCAGAATTTGAATTGCTATTTCCAAGAGCCAGATAATAATTGAAAATTTCTATTCTTTTACAGTCTTGCTCCTTCCTGTAAGTTTGATACTCCAGAAAGTAGAACTGAATAAAAGTACAATTTGATTTAAAATTGTACTGTTGGTCCTGATAGTAAGAACAATTGTAATTTTGCCATAACTTCCTTCTTTCACACGAGATGTCACTGAAACTGTAAAATACATTTAAAAAACATCTGTGGAGAAACTTTTTAAATCACTTCCTATTTCTTTTGTCCTAACCTTATTTCACAATTCACTTTTGCTCCAGTGATTTATATGTTTGCCATTTTTCTCTGTGATGAAAATATTTGTAAAGTGTTAATGGAAAAAGGGCCAAACTCTGTAAAATAATTTAAAGAGGTTTATTCCGAGCTAAATATGTGTGACCAGCCTGGAGCACATGGCCTCAAGAGGTCTTGAGAAAATGTGCCCCCATCAGCTGGGTTACAGTTTGGCTTTATACATTCATGGAAACATAAATTACATGTAAGACTCTAAATCAATACATGGAGGTCATATATTGGTTTGGGGGGCTTATAAGTTATAGGTGGATTTAAAGATTTTTTGATTTGTAATTGGTTAAAGAAATGAAGTTTTGCCTAAAGGCTTGAAATGTTTTAACCTTAGATAAGGATGTCTGTCAATCAGAGACAAACCACTGGATGTTTATTGAAACTCAAGTGACCTGTTGATTGAATTGATGGCCTGCAGGTATGGTTTAAGCTTTGTTTTGCATAGCCTTGCGCCTGTTAATGAATTTCAAAGGATATCTTCAAGAAGGGAGGGGAGCATGAGGAGACATGTTTGAACACCTTTCTCTTGGCCAGCAACTCAGGTCTAGGGTATTTCTGGGGTCCCGTTGGCCAAGAGGGGGTCCATTCAGTCAACTGAGGGGGCTTTTAAAATTTTACTTTAGTTCACGAAGGTTACCTTGAAAGACTGTATCGATTAATTTTATTTTGGTATTTGGGCTGGTATGATACTTAGGACTAAAATTTTTAAATGAATGTGATAGGGAATTATTTTAGAGAAGAGGCTGTTTTTTTGTTTTTTTGTTTTTAATTTTTTGTTTGTTTATTTTCCAACAAGTAGGTAAGATATTAAGGATAAGATATATGGAATGGAAGACTAGATGAAAAAGCCAATACTTATGGTCTTCAAATACATACACAAAAAGGTTTAATCATCTCCTATTCACCACTTTGGTGAGGGAAAGAGTCTTGCTTTAGGGTTATGGGGGTGGCTTAATATACAATACCCACCCTACACTGGACAGATGAGATTCACAACAGATTATAACATATACACACTCATAGTCCAGGGGAGGAGGCCCAGGCCACACCGAGGTTGCATTCAGAAAAAGAGTGAACAAGCAGGGGCTGTGGGAGGCAGGCTTTGTCGTATCAAGAGGGCAGGGTGACTCCTGGTTTCCACAGGAGGATGTGGTAGATAATTGAAACCTGCCACTGAGGTGCAAGCAGGAACTATGCCTACTACCTTTGACAAGGAGGTTTGTTTGGCTGGTGGAACCTTAATCACAGGAGCACAGTGGGGAAGGGAGCTTGTGATCAGGGCATTTGAGGCCTTACTGGTTTCTCTAATGGGCAGCACATAAATTTATTAGGCCTTAGTTTTGGCCTTACAACACAAAATGACTCCCTGTTGTCTTTTGGTTATGAAGAACAAATATCTTCTCTGGTAGTTAAAAAAAAATGATGTTTTATTATAAAGGTCAAAATAAGGACTCTTACGGAAATCCAAGGCCCAGAATCATGGGAAGTCTTCAAGACCCAAACCTGTATTCTGTGTTCTCAAAGAATAGTTTCTCTTTTCTCATTTCATGGATGATATGCTTAAATATGTGTATTGGATCCTTACTCTCTCTGTTAGGTACATAGCAAGGGACCTCTGGCTCTCCTAGGGACAAAGGTGGGCACCCTGTCTTGCCCATTATGGTGCTGTCCCACCTTGATCTTGCAGTGAGCAGTTACTGCACCTGGGGGAAGGAGGAACGCCCTGCCAATCTGCAAAAGAATGCAGGGAATTCCTGGGGGTGAAGGTGGGGGGCAGACAGCCCAGACACAGTAGGGTCTGAAAAACAACCTAGAGTAACCTAAGGCAAATTATCATTTCATTAACTGTCCATCAGAGTTGTTCAATGGTGACATTTGAACCAGGAGGAGGACCTAATCCAGACCATATAAAACAGGACCCCAAACAATAACCAGGGCCTCTTGTTACAACAGGAGGCTCATTTGTCCTCTGTGGCAAATGGATCTTGCTCTTGCTCTGTAGACCTATCTCGCTCTTCTTTAATAAACTTCATTTCATGCTGGCCTTGCTATCAGTGTGTCTGGTCATTCTTTGGCCAATTGCGCACCAAGAACAGAGAACAAACTGCCAGCCTGACGTCTCTACTGACACTTCCACTTCCTAATATCCTTGGATGTTTCTTTTAAGAAGTATCCTCCAAAGCCTTAGAACTACTTGAGTTTCTAGCTCCATTGCCTGGTAACAACTGTCATCTTTATTCTATGCTTTCAGATTCAAATTCCAAAGAAATTACCTGCTATCTCTTTTACATTATTGCAGAGGCATCAACGCCAGGCCAGGTCATACATTTATGGCCAGCTTCTGAGACAGGCATCCACTCTTATTATACTTACCCTTAGCTATTAATAATATAGAGGTGGAGATATTGTATGTATATATTACATATATAATATATGACAAAACATGATTAAAGAAGCACAAACTTCATATTTAATCATATTTAAATGATTAAATAAAGGGCATAGATTTTCCCAGCAAGAAAATGTATGGGAAGCAGGACCATCTGAAATGTACATGGCAAAATACCTCAGAGCATCAAATTAGTTCCTGTTTGCACTTTTTCAGAAAATAAAACCATAATTTCTCAGACACCTAGTCAAATTAGTGAACCAGCCTTGTCTTTTTCTTCTTCCTACTCCCCCCACCCTTTTCTAATTTTGGTACACTAAGTATCTCAAATTTTCTCTCTTAATACTTCTCTCTTCCTTTGAAATATACAGCCATTACCCTGATCCAAGCCCCTTTCCTTCAGCTTGGGTCTGCTATAGCTGTCCTCTGACAGCTTTATGGGCCCTGTGCCTCCAGACTCTCCCTTGCTAGCTGCTCCTATACTCAGCCCCACTGATCCTAATGAAACACCAGTTTCAATTAAGTAGCCTTATATATTTCCCTATCCTTCCAGAATTGTCCTCAAGGCAATACCTTGATTGATTCCTATCTTTCTGTGTGTTTGCCCTACTTGACAAAAGGGAGCTGGCTCTAGGGAATTTTACATTTATATAGAAGACTAGAATTATAGGTAGGAGATCAAGATTGAAAGAATAATAATACCCCTCAGGATATTTATATTCTTTTTGTATTTGTTGTATCCCAAACCATATAACTCCCTGGATGATAGGAATTAAGTCTCACAGTTCTTTTTACCTCAGCATCCATTTAATCATATACATGTTTCATGATGGTGTTGATGGTGATTTCTTTATTCTATGAAAGCATTTATAGCAAGTTATTTGCATTGGTTATTTGATTCAACTGCTTATCAGAAATTTAGTATGGCTATTTTGTTTTATCTAATGAGATCACAGAGTAGAAAAACATACTGGCTTAAATATAACATAATGACATCTTAAAACTGAATGTTGAGTCTCAACAGTGAATTCATGTTAATGATCTTTTTAGTAGTATTACAAAGAGCCCCCTTATTGATTAAACAGAACTTTTGATTTTACAAGCATGTAAGTTAAACTCGTAGAATTACAACAATGTTTTTCTTGGACAGAAAATTACCCAATAAGAATATCTGATATAAAATGCAAGCTTGCATTAAATAAGTAATTACTATTAACTCATATAAAGTATGCAGTTAAAGATAAATATATATACACACACACCATTAGCTATGTAATTTGTTGAAATTAATTATTTTCTATGTATTATGTTTTTCACACTGAAATTATTTTATTCTTGTATCATCATTTTTTTTTCAAATAAAGGGTAAAGACCATATATGTGCAAATCACATTTTACTTCTCACCTGTAGAATCTAGTGCCCTTTATCTTTCTTATATCATATTACTAATCCTATATACGTATAAACATAATTTGGTAGATATTTAACAGTGCTACATTTTGAAAATGTTCTTTCTTCAGATATTTGCCTGGCTAACATACTCCCCTATTTCAATATTTAACTCCTGGTCTTAGCCCATTTATGCTGCCATGACAATATACCACAGACTAGATAATTTATGAATAACAGAAATTTATTCTTCACAGTTCTTGAGGCTGAGAAGTCCAAGATCAAGACACCAGGAGGTTTGGTTGTCAGGTGAGGGCTAAATCCTCCAGAGGGGAGGAACACTGTGTCCTCACATAGTAGAGTCAGAAGGGCAAAAGAAATTAACTCCCTTTGTCAAGCCCTTTTATAAGGCCACCTAATCCCATTCATAAGGTAGGAACTCTCATGGCCTAATCACCTCTTAAAGCTCCTCCTTCTTAATAGTATCATATAGGCAATGCCCAAATTTTGAAGGGGATACATTCAAACCATAGTGCCCATCAATAAGCCTGATTACTCTAATTAAAATTGCAACAATTTTCCATGATAGCCAGTCTCTAAAGATAAACCTCAGTGAACCTTGTGTAACTCTTTCCTCTTAAATCTGGATTAGGTATAACTTGATTGTAGCCAATAGAATGAAGCAGATGTGACAATCCAGGACTTTTGAGGTGAAGTTAGAGGAATACTTTTAGTTTCTGACTTGGTCTCTTGAAATGCTAGCTGTCAGGATGGTCGCTGTCAGTACACATGGAGAAGCCGGCACTTTGGTCCATAAGCTTAGCTGAGCTTCCATCTGACAACCAACATCAACTGCTGGCCACTAAGTTTTGAAGTAGTTTGTAGGCAAGAATAACTAGAAACCTCCTTTGCCCTGCACTTCAATTTCCAATTGCTTGCTCTACATTTTTTTGTTAGGATTTATTATCTTTTGATATACTATATGATTTGCTAATTTATTATGCTTATTATTTATTTTTGTATGGATATCCCCCACTAGATTAAAAGCGCTAAGAAGATAGCAATCATTGCCTATTTTTCCCTGCTATATCTTAATTATCTAGAACAGTTTGCCCAGTACATAGTAGGATTACAATAAATATTTGTAAAAACAATGAATGAAGAAGGAAGTAGTTTATCATAAAAAATTAAACAAAAGTCATTCTAGAGTTGATCACAAATTTACCTTAAATGTGACACATTCCCAAAATCAAAACACTAAATTAAGACATTAAGAAATATCTATGGAGTGCCTTCTAAATTAGCAACTTATAATTAGCAAACTGGAAGGTAATTGTTAGGAAAAATGAAGCTATTTGAAATTACTTTCAAATATTAGACCATTGTAAGCCTCTTGGTTGTGATATTAGGTTAATATAAAATTTTATTAAATGAGTCATAATGAAAAAAGATCTAAATATTTTCACTTACAAGTAACAATTAAAACAAAATTTAAGGGCATATAGCCACAATTTTCAATACTAGGATTTGTTGCAGTACCTTTTTTGAGTGGTTAAAGAGTTAACATAATTTGAATTATTCATGTTTATTAATATCAGTTTCACATTATATAGTGGAATGCCTGCTGGAGATTGACTTCCATTTGTGCTAAAAATACATAAAATATATTTTTTAAAGAAAAAGATGTTTTCTTAAAGATGTTTTATCTTGAAAACTATATTTTAGTTCTTAGATAGTTAAGTAAGTAGTATGAAGAATGGCCACAAGTTTTTAAGGAAAAAATAAATTTTAGGAATGTTTACTGCAAACCCTTTTAAAACTATAGGTTCTGAATTTTTCAAACATTGAGATAGATTTATTTTTAATATATAACTGGAATATTTATTATAAAAGAATCATTAATGTTTAACTTTTAATTCACATGCTACATGCATTTCTAAGCAAACTATTACAAAGAAAAATTCTAAGCACACTCTGTAAGCTTAGAACGTATGTGAATTTTATATTAATTTTCTTTGACTCCTTCTGAACTTGAACATCTTACAGGTTTGATTGGGCAATTTATCAATTCCCATGCTCAATGAATTTAGTCGTGGAGCACATGCAACTTAAAGTAATGAGGCCTAACTGTTGGGGGTCCTTAGAAACATGAGTAGGGTTAGATAGCACAGCTTCAGCATACAAATAGAGATGTTATAATGTGAGTGAAGAGCAAAGGCTAAAATTTAGGCTGAATTTGGGGCAAAACCAAAATTAAGACCAATCCCTACTGCAGCACACTGAAACTCAAGGTGTACATGTTTGTTTCATAGACAGGACTATTTCACATTTATTTACTTTTACACTATGCAATCTGCATGTTAAAAACAAAACAAAACAACAATGGCATTATACAAGAATACATGATGTTTGCTAAATAATTTATGTTTTTTTAAAGTGTTGCTAACAGATTTTAACCTAACATTATCCCTAATTTATAATCCTTTTCTTACAGAATGGAGTGTCATAACTAAGTACTAGTCATGTCAATAATGTACAAAGTTGCTTTACATAGAGACTTAAGAGTATTCAGTCTTGGGTGGTAGAACTCTTTGGTGTAAAGCTAAATAGTTGTTTTTGCAGTCTTGATTCAGGGAAACCAAAATCAAATGCTTTAAGGCTTAGACCATGGTGAAAATGAGTGAAGTGGATTTAATGGGGACTGTAGCTTGTAAGCCCTACTTTAAGGAAGCAGCTGCCACTTAGCTCTACCAATAGTTGCCATTGCTGGAATGTGGGACCAGAATGCATGGTATTTTGTTTCTGCAAGAAAAGCCAGAAATGTGGATTTATTATGACGAATATACTAACTGATAAATACTGAAATTTACTTCATTATCTTGTGTTCTATGTAAAACAAAGAACGAAAAATAAAAAAAAAAAAGAAAAGAAGCACACACACATCTATAAATTCTGTAGATTGAATTTAGTCCACAATTTACCAGCTTGAGATTTGTAAGAATAAACTGAGGAGGTAAGAGAAGAAGCCAGGCATATCAATTAGGTAAGAACTGCTTATAAAATGTATTACAAGCATTTATTAGCACAGATAAATTTATGGACAGAAAAGAAAACTTCAGTTCAAACTATATAAAGCTTTCTGCAATTCAGCTATATCACCTTCTGTCTCTTCTCTACTCCTTACCCCCTATTAACAGAAGTTTTGGCTATTTGTTCACAATCTTCCTATGCGTACACATTCCATTATACTCATTTATTCATTAATTCTATCATTCATTTATTTAATGAATAACTATTTTCACGTTCTATATGCTTGGCTTTCAAGTATATGTTGGGATGAGGTATAGCAAAAAAAAATCACAGTCATCACATGGATGGCATTCCTAATACCTTAGACTCTCAGTACATTGATTTCCCTGAATTTCAGAAGGTATTATCTTTACTTTACTTCAGCTCAACATTTCTAAGGTGACAATCCAAACATTGCTGTTACCAGGAAATTCTTCATATCTAAAATCATAGGTTCAGAATTTTAACTCATTGACCCACCTTCCCTTCCTCTCTTCCCCCACCTCTCCATTCTGTCAGTATTACTGCACTGCATCTATTTTTCACCCTCATTAAATTCTTTGAATCTTGTAATTCTTTCCTATAATAACATTTTCTAGCTCCCAATATTTTGAGGGTTTTGTTTTAATCAAGCTAATCACAGGCTTCTTTTTTTTTATTTTAAAAAATAAAAAATAAAAATAAAAAAATAAAAAATAAAAAAGTGCTTTCAAAAATAGATGAGATGTCTAAAAGCAATAGACATGTAGGAAAAGTGAGAAATAAACCCGAGTGTTATAAGTCACTGATATTTGATAATTGTTCATTACTGAAGCACCACCTAGACTGTCTTGACTGATATGGGTTTGCTCAAAGGTTGTTAAGGACTTGCCTATCCAATTGTTCTCCAGTGCTATGGCTTCCTTCTTAATATCCTCACCTAAATGAGGTCCTAACATATTCTTGTTGATTCTCCAGTGCTGAAAGACCACCAACATTTGAAAGACTTTACTAAAATTAGGTGTCAGAAAACTGTAAAGCAAACTCAGAATCTAGTATAATTCCCCATATTTTTACTGATTCTCCAATTCCATATGGAATCTCAGGATAAAAACATCTTGGTAAAAGTCTAGTCTTTCTTTCCTGCGTCTGGCTAGGAATCAAGTAGCTCTTACCATATGTGGCAGACACCACAGAGATGCACAGATAAGCTCCCCCTTCCAAGAAAGGATTCATCACCCATCTGTGAAGACCATCTGTGAACTCCTTCAGGTCCATCGCAGCTTGAGCTGAAGTCTTGCTCTCATTAGAGTAGCCTTCGTCAATGACTAAGCAAGAATGTTGTGCAAGCACCTAGCCATTGCCTTTCAATGGGGGACTTCTGTAATAGATAATTTTTGAGGTTCTCTGTTGGGCTGGCAGAGACTTTATCAGATCTGTATTGCGTTCTGGCAGTCCCTCCTACCCAATCCTTCATTCTTCTGTTTCTTCACAGATACTACTTTCCAAGATATTTTGTATTCCTAACTTCTGCTCAGCATCTGCTTCCTGGAGAAGAGAACTTACATAATATCTACCTCCTTTTTTGGAATTCTCTCCCAGATATAAAGTCAGGACCAAGAAAGAGAGTGTCCTATCCCCTTCTTATTCTTAATGCCTGCCTCCTGTCTGCATTTATTCACTGGGCAGCTTTACCATCAGCAGGATAATCATGCACTATCACAGAACAATAACATATAGCAGCCATTTAACTGTATAAACAAGTGTACGTCCTTGGTTCTGTCAAGATTTTGAAATGGAATCTTCTCCTTGATAATTTTCTCAAGTGTAAAGTGGGGATAATAAAAGTAATTTCCTCACAGAGTTGTGAGAACAATTAATAGCTAAAGTTTATTAAGTGCTCACTTTATGTCAGGCTTAGAGGCACTAATTTATTTCATTCCCTTCAGCAGAAGAGACTACTGGGGCAAAGAGAGGATAAGTAACACACAGCTAAAAATAGGCCTAGCAAGGAGTGGGGTCTACACAGAGTGACATCATAGCCCACTCAACCACTCTCCACTACTCCCTCTCAATGATATCTATAAAGACCTCAACAATGTGCTGCTGTGGATTTAGCTCATTATTTGTTGGAGCAGGTATTCCATAAATGTTAACCACTATGATTATTTATTCATTTTCAAAGTTGAGGAAGAAAAAAAACTGAATAATTTAGATATAAATAAATAAAGAACCTTTTTAAGCCAAGGCAATGAATTTGGACTTTATCTTGAGGGCATTGAGGAGTTCATTGGAAAGTATTAAAAATGCAATGACATTCAGATTTATATGTTAAAAGGTAACTTTTTTTGTAGTATGGTCAATGAATTGAACTGGGTCATAAGTGTGGGTAAGGAAATGGTGGAATTTATCCAGACTAGAGGGGATGGCTGCGTGAACTATGGTAGGGGAAACCAGAATTGGAAAAAAAAAAAAAAAAAAAGACTTGAAAATAGGTTTAGGAAACTCTTAATTATAGACATAGCATTGCCACCAAGTGGTGTCACATTGGTCTGGACTCTTAATCCATCTGGGGCTCAGTTTACCCATTTGTGAAAATGAGCCATTTGGATGAGGTAATTGCTATAGTTTATTTTCAATTGTATAGTGTCTATTATGAGGGAGGTGGGAAAAGAAAGGGTATTAGAAAGAAGGGAACAGAGTAGGTAGAATTTTATGAATAAATATAGTGTAGGAGATTTGGAATAACTTTGGAAACTGCATTTCTGACATTATTAAGAAAGTCTTGTTAAGGCAAAAATCTAAGTAAGGAGCATTTAACATTTCAGTTTACTTCTAAACTCCCTTATACAATAAAGATATTCTTCTCTAGTCTTTTGAGAATATATAACACCTTGGAACTGTCACTTAAATATGAAGAAGAGGGCCAATCATCGGGCAGATGTTTGGTAAGTTTGTAAAGAGCATTAAGCGAGCTCCCAATAAAACTAACTTTTCTCTTTTAAAAAAATCTGCAATTTATGCAAATCCCATATGGGATTTATGCAAATTACATATGCTTTGGTAGTCAGGGAAAATAGATATTTGCCATAAAGAAGAGTTAGTTGAGTCTGTCTCTCAAACAATACAGATAATTGTAGAGAAAGTAAGGAAAAAAGCTGTACTTTATTCTTCTGTGCTTTGGCAAATTGTGTTGCATCGCTACATACCTGACAAAGTAAAGCGTATCATTTTTGAAATTGCTGCTGCATATGGTTAAAGCACACTACCACAGCAGAGATTTTGAAGTCCTCATGGAGCTGAGGTGGCAGGGTCACTGCATGGTAGCACTGTTGCGGATGTTTGTTAGAGTCTGCTGAATAGTTTCAGGAGGCAGAAAAGTGCTGGACTCCATTTTCACTTGGCAAAGCTTAGGGAGAGAACAGTTGAGTGAATAAAACTTCTAACTCACTTGTACTTCTAGAACTCCATATTGTTTTTTCAGTGTTGAATTATTATAAATGAGAAGGCTAAAAAATAATTGATTTGAAAGTTACATTTGTCATTCTAAAATTTTTCTGGAAAGAATTTGTATTTTAAACAAATAGCAGTAAATGTAAATGAAGCAATGAAGATTAATGAAATACTAAATTTTTAACCCTGGTTGGGGTTCCCCTCACTTCTTACCTGAAATATTGAAATAGTCTTCTTATCTGCCATTTTGTTTTACTGCAGTCTTTCTACACAATGTAGTCAAAGAGATTTTTTTTTGAAATAAAAATCTGATCGTATCACTCCCTGTTTAAATATCCTATTGTCTCACTTATTTAAAAACCTTTAGTAGGTTAATTCATTAACAAATGATATATACCCACATCAAAACTTAGTTGCTCAAAACAACTAAAAACATTTATTTTTTCTCACTTTCTGTGGGCCCACAATTCCAAGGTGGTTATGGCTTAAAGTATCTCATGAGGTTATACTGACTTACTGGTTGGAGCAGCACTTACATGAAGTCTTGAATGAGGCTGGAGGATCCACTTCTTTTTTGTTTTATTTTACGTGTTTTATTTATACAGTAGCTTGTGCGCTCTCTCTCTCTCTCTATATATGTATATATATGTATATGCATATATATTCATTTAGAAAAGAACAGAAAACATACTGTTTATGTGGAAGTATTACTTGTTCAAACTTGAGGCAGTTATCACCGTGTGGGTGGATTTAAGGACTCCTTGCAGCAGCAAACCTAAGGCTGCTTGGGGACTTGTGAGCCACAAGTTGGGAAATGACTGATCTAAGATATGAGATGACAAGAGTAACAACAAACTTTCTGTGTTTTGTGGATACACTGAATTATAGTAATTTCTACATGGTAGCATGTTGTTAATTCAAAATTGTCTAGTGTGAAAACAAACATAGAAACAAACAAAAAAAATGTGATAGAATTTCATTTCTTTTTCAAAGAAAACAATCCCAAGGTTAAATGTTCCAATATCTGTCCCTTGAAAATATGTCTCAATTTCCACTGTATCATCAGGAGACTTTTATAGATAAGACTGATTTTAGAGATGAATGCATGGCAAATTCCATATCTAACATTCCAGGTTGAGAGGAAGTTTAATGCTGATGACGAGCCAAGGCTTTTTCTGGAAAACGTACAAAAGGTTTTGGCTGTTGTCATCATCTTTGTTGTCATTCTCATTGGCAACCAAGACGCTGGTTTCCACAACCATTCCCTCTGCTGCTCCACAGAGGCCACCTGCTTTTCTCTGATCACTTGTCCTGTCCTTGCCGTTAGAGCAACAGGACTTATTTTATTATTTCTCATAATTAATTTGTCAGTGGGGAAAAAATAAGTTTTGGCTTGAAATTTTATACTAGCTATCCATTTCAGAAAAAGTATTTAGAAGCCTGTGGGGTTTTTTTAAATTTTTTTTTATTTTTTAGATTTTTAGGGAATGCTTTGTTCCTTTATTTTTTAAAAAAAAATTTTTGTATTTTTTATTTCAGAGTATTACAGGGGTACAAGAGTTTTGGTTGCATGAATTGCTTTTGTACAGTTTGATTCAAAGTTGTAAGTGTGCCAATCATCCAGATATTGTGCGTTGTACCCTTTAGGTGTGAATTTGTGAATTTACCCATCCTGTCCTCCTCTCTCCCACCTACTTGATTATTGTTGGGTTTTACTTGCATATGTGCATATGAGTATTGATTTATTAGTTCCAATTTAATAGTGAGTACATGTAGCATTTGTTTTTACATTCTTGTGATACTTAGAAGAATGGTCTCCAGTTCTATCCAGGTTGCCACAAAATGTATTATTTCACCACTTTTTTATGGCTAAATAGTACTCCATGGTATACATATACCACATTTTATTAATCCACTCATGTATCTATGGGCACTTGGGTTTATTCCACACCTTTGCAATTGTGAATTGTGCTGCAATAAACATTCAAAAGCTCACTTATATGGCTATCAAGTTGCTGATGACAAGTTGTTTTTTCTCCACACTTGAGTGTCCTTACAACCTGGTGGCTAACTTACTCCAGAGTAATTGATTAAAGAAAGGGAAGACAGATTTCCCCACTGATTTATATGACCTAATCTCAAAACTTACTTTATCACTTCTGCCATATTCTATTGGTCACATAAACCAATGTTGATTCATTGAGGGAGGAAACTATACAAAGTTGTGAGTAATGGGAGGCAAAGATCATTGGGCACCATCTTGAAGGCTGGCTATAACAGTTGGTTTTCATTTACTTTAGGATAAAGTCCAGATTCTTAGACATTGCTTGCAAAACCTTTCATAATATGACCATTTCTTACCTCTGCAACTTCATCCTGCCATTTCATGGATCATGCTCAAGCTTTAAAGAAAATCTTTCTTCTGTTTTTCTAATGTACCATATTGTTCTCATGCTCTTCTTGTATCTCGCTTTCTTGTCCTTTTAATTAATTCACTCTTACTCATTATTCAGGTCAGATTATTAGATATTCTCTTTTCTGAAAGTTTCCTCTTGACTTCCAAATCATGAATCAGTTACTTGGCTCTCTGTCCATATAGTGTCTGGTCTTTCTTAATTATAGCATTTATCACACTTACATTTTTATAGTTACCTTATCCCCATTGAGTACCCTGGTAGACAGATATTTATGAAGGAAAGGGCCTTGGGTATTGGTTTATCATCCTGCCTCATTGCTTATCATGTGTCTAATATATAGGAATATTTGTTGAATAAATGAATGAATGCTTATATAAATGAATTAGAGAATGTCTCAGCTGTCAGTAAGTGATATTTACCATAATTATTTAAGGAAATGGAAACAACATAATAGCTAAACTCACATGTAATTATTTTTAACTTATTTTTCTTTATAAACCTTAAAAACATAAAAGAAAAATCTGATATATCAATACAATGATTTGATTCTCTGTTGGATAACACTAGCAGTGTGTTGAGTCCAGAGATATTAATCCTATATATTATTTTCAATGATCAGTGATAGACTAATGAAAATGATTTTTATCTTTCTAGGTTACAAATCAATCATGCAACATCTGAGAATTAGTAAAAGTCAATAAAGATTTTCTACCTAATTAAATTTTTTCTTTCAAAGCTGTGAAATTACCATGCTGTGCTTAAAATAGACTGAGCCAAATTGTTCATATCTTTAAATTTAGTATCACCTACATATTATTTTCCATAGCCCAGTATTAAAGATGAGCAAAATATCATTTCACAAAATATATTAATAGTACTACTAATTAAGTGTACAAACCAAAGATCATTTGAAGACATTTAAGTGAATTTCAAATGTCCCTATTAAATATGTCACTTTTCCCCCTCATTAAACATGTCACCAAGTATTCACAATAAAACTATTCACAATAAAATATTCTAGTCTACATAGCATTTATAGAAATAGTAGCACTTAAGAAGAGTACTTCAGTGCTAAAATTTTAGTCAATGTCTTCAATATTTTAAAAGTGTTAAGATATCTATTTCTCATGAAATGTTAAGTTACAAGTAAATGGAGGGAAGCAAGGAAGGGGAGATAGTTCACATCCTATCTTACCAATTTAATGTTGGAGTCTACGAGTAAGCTCTTCATGTACGTTGATGTGATATCTGTATATATCAGCAGACTGAACAGAACCTTCTTGTTGGTTACCTATTCTAAGGCTTATCCTGATTAGACTGCCATTCTGGTATTGGGGGCTCACATTTATTCTCTGACCACTCCCTAGCTAAACTTTTGGGGAGGACAATTTGGTAAAAGGTCCCAAACTACAATGATTGACTTGTATTTTGTCAGTACACCATTTACGTAGAGCAAACAGTAGTACATTATTTGATAACCAGTTCATGGTAATTCATGGCTCTCTTGTATATTGGCATTGTTTATGTATCATGCAACCTGCAGTTTTTTTGTTGTCCTTTGGTCCTTTCTTGTTTGAGATACAGGTTGTGAACCTTCTTTCTGTTTATGATGGTTATATTAAATCTGTGAGAAGGACAGACCATTCACCTCCAGGTTTGTGTTATTTGGACATATTCTTGCAAATTCATAAATAGGTTATGAAATAAAAAATTAGGAAATACTTATCTAATATTTAGAACTATAGCTCAGTTAATTGAAGCTTTAGACTATGTTTCATGTACCCATGATTAAAAGAGCTTCAGTTGATTAAACAGTGGTTCATTTTACTCTTGCCAATTTGACACATATTAGGAAGGAAGCAAGATGCTAGCAAGGAAACAATAAACACTATCAAAGGCTCATGTTAAGGACCTAACTCTCTGGTTTTTCAGGTTAAAGGTGAAATTTTATTAACCCATAAAGTTATAAAAAATGGAGAATGTATTTCTTTTTATATACTCAATTCTTCATCCTCCAGTCTCTCTTAAAACAATAAGAGATTTCCTTCAAACTCTGACAGTGGTATTGCCTAAATGAAAATTTTAATTGAAATAAAAAATTTTATTTTTAAAATACAGTTTACCATCATTTGCGTGTTTTGATGCTGAAACTACAAGTGTGCATGTGCAAGTCACTGTACAAAAATTCAGAAGTTATAAGCGGATGACATAAATCTTAAGGAAAATTACAGAATTATGTACAATTCATAAGCAATTATCTCATGATTTTTAAAAATTCAGTTTATTATATGTAAGCCTATCTATCTTAGGTCTCTAGAACCAGAATGTAAATATGTATGTCTTATATATGTATTAAATAGTAATGAAGCATTTGCTACAAACATATAGTTTGATACTCATATTAAAAATGTACAACTTTGAGATGTGAACCACATTGAATGGATGTGTCATATTGGTGTATTAGTGTGAGGATACCGACAAATTACTGTTACAGTTAAGCATTAAATAAACATGACATAATTGTCTCAATAGGTTTAAGTTTGTTATCCATTTTGAGTTGACTTTTGTGAGAGGGGCAGATCCAGTTTCAATCTTCTGCATGTGGTTATCCAGTTTTCCCAGCACCATTTATTGAATAGAGATTCTTTCCCCCAATGTATATTTTTGTTTGCTTTGTCAAAGATTAGATGACAATATGCAGATGGTTTCATATCTGGGTTCTCAGTCCTGTTCCAAAGGTTTATATCTCTGTTCTTGTGCCAGTACTATACTATTTTAGTTGTTATAGCCTTGTAGAAAAGCTTGAAGTCCGGTAGACTGATACCTCCCAGTTTGTTCTTTTTGCTTAAGATTCCTTTGGCTATACGAGGTCTTCTCTGGTTGCATAAAAACCATAGAATTATTTTTTCTACATCTGTAAAAAATGATGAAGGTAACTTGATAGGGATTGCATTAATTATGTAGATCACTTTGGGTAGTATGGACATTTTAACAATATTGATTCTGCCAAACGAGCATGGTGGATTTCTCCATCTGTTTACATCTTCTACAATTTCTTTTCTCAGTGTTTCATAGTTCTCTCTATATAAGTCTCTCACCTCCTTAATTAAATATATTCCTAGATATTTAATTTTCTTTGAAGCTATTGTGAAAGATGTTGCATCTTTGATTTCATTTTAAGCTTCTTATTTGCATATATGAATGCGACTGATTTGTGTGTATTAATTTTGTATCCTGAGACTTTACTGAATTCATTCATAAATTCCAGGAGTCTCTTGGTTGAATTCTTGGAGTTAAACCTAAGGCATGAAACCTTAAGAAATTTAGAAGAACATGTTTTGAAAAATCTTACAGACATTGGCCTAGGCAAAGAATTTATGAAGAAGACCCACAAAGCAATCACAGCAGTAACAAAAATAAATAGATCAGACTTGATCAAATTAAACAGTTTCTGCACAGTGAAAGAAACCATCATTAGAGCGAATAGACAGCCTACAGAATGGGAGAAAATATGTACTATCTACAAATCTGATACAGGGCTGATAAAAAGAATCTTTATAGAACTTAAGAAAATCAACAAGAAAAAAAAATCAAACAACCCCATCAATAAATGGGCAAAGGACATGAACAGGAACTTTTCAAAAGAAAACAGAAAAATGGCCAGGAAACATATAAAAAAATGCTCAACATCTCTAATCATGCGGGAAATGCAAATCAAACCACAGTGAGATATCACCTAACTCCAGTGAGAATGGCCTTTACCAAAAAGTCCCAAAACAACAAATGATGGCATGGATGTGGAGAGATAGGAATACTCTTACACTGCTGGTAGAATGGCAAACTAGTACAATCCCTGTGGAAAATAATTTGGAGATACCTCAAAGAGGTAAAAATTGAAATACCATTTGATCCAGCAATCCCACTACTAGGCATCTACCCAAAGGAAAAAAAGACATTCTATAATAAAGACATCTTCACTCAAATGTTTATGGCAGCACAATTCATAATTGGAAAGATGTGAAAACAGCCCAACTGCCCATCAATACCTGAGAGGATTAATGAAATGTGGTATATGTATACTATAGGATACTACTCAATTACAAAAAACAATGGTGATCTAGTACCTCTTACATTATCCTGGATAGAGCTTAAGCCCATCCTTCGAAGTGAGATATCACAAAAATGGAAAAATATGTACTTCATGCACTCGCCATCAAATTGGTACTAACTGATCCATATTAAGGTGCTCACATGGTAGTAATATTCATTGGGTGTCGGTCAGGTGGGGGTGGGAGTGGGTAAACTCACAACTAATGACGATGTGTGCACTATATGGGGGAAGGGCATGCCTCTAGCCCTGGCTTGGGCGAGGTAAAGGTATTACTCGTAACCAAATGTTTGTACCCTCATAATATCCTGAAATAAAAACAAATTCTCCCAATGAACTTTAGTAAAATGGCTTTCCTCCTAATGTCCAAAATAGAATAGTTCTCCTCTTAGATGCTCCTAATTTCATGGCAAAACTTATGTGGCCAGTAAATCCAAAATTCAAGAAATCAATACCATTGATGTTAGGAATCTGTATTATGGGCTTATGCTGGTATCAAAGTAATTCAAGATATTGACAGGGTGGTCAATTTTCTTTTCTCCCATTCTGGTAAAATGTGATTTGGAACTGGCTATTTAATAAGTTTTAAATCATTTACAAATGAACATATTGTTTCCTCATCACATGCTAGGCAAAGAGAACCTAAACAAATAGTTTCTTTTTAGCAAACAAAAAATACTTCTTTTTGGTAATGATTCTGGTGATTTTTAAAAATTGCAATAATATAAGTATAATAAGAAGAAGTCTATAGCAGTGGCCAAGAAAGTTTTAGTGCATTTGTAATATGATAATTATTCCAGGTATTCCTTGTAAAAGACCACTTGAAGTTATCTTCAGCTATATATTCAGTCAACAATTGTAGTTGTTGATGTTTGATTGCTGGTACAGAATCATAAACAATTAGTATCTTTAAAATAGCATGGTCCAGTCTTCCAGTTTATTGCCTCGATTACTCAATTTTCAGGTTGATGTATTTTTTTTTCAGGTATCAGAAGGTGATTTTTTTTCTCTCTCTTTTTTTTTTTTTTGAGACAGGGTCAGACAGGGTCTCACTCTTTCCCAGGCTAGAGTACAGAGCATCATCATAGCTCACTGCAACCTCAACTCCTGAGCTCAAGTGATCTTCCTATCCCAACCTCCTAAGTAGCTAGGACCACAGGCTCACACCACAATTCCTGGCTATTTTTTAATTTTTTTTGTAGAGATGGTATATCACTATGTTGCTCAGTCTGGTCTCAAAATCCTGATCTCAAGTGGTCCTCCTGCTTCAGCCTCCCAAAGCGTTAGGATTACAGGCATGAGCCATTGTACCCAGCCAGATGGTACTTTTTGGGTAAATTTTTTTTGGCAAAAAGTATCTTTAAATATTGGGTGGTGAATACATGTTGATTTTATCTGAAAACTTAAAATGTCTAAAGATCATTTAGAATGTGCTTATTATTATAAAATGCATGCATGCTTCTATAAAAAAAATTTATAAGTAAACAGAAAAGTGAAAAAACTCATTTCCAGTGACCTTAACAAAATATTAGCATTTTATTAAAATGTATTCTAATCATACTTCTGTGTTTATATGTACATATGTATATACATACACACACACACATACACACACACACGTTTGGCCTATACTTGTAATCATTTTGTTTATAGCTCTAAGATGGTTAATATCTCTGAGACTGCAGAGAGTAGTCAGGAAATATCCTTACATTCCAAATCAGGGTGCCACACCATCTTTGACAGTCTTGTAAAAGGTTCAAAGAGAAATGGTTCTGCCAGTAGTACCCACCCTCCACCATTAATAATACAAGGCTGAGAATTCATTTGAATTTGAGATTTGAAAGAGAGAATTTCATTGAGAGAAGTCAGTGTCCTGTGGCATTTGTCTTCCTTTTCCTCTAGGCACAAAGAAAGGTTTTTCTTTCCTCCTATTTCAAGTGAGGATGTCTCCAAAAACCCATTCTCAGAATTTTCTTGAGTCCCCTGGAATTTGAAGAGTATCAAGGATGGTCATGATTTAATAAAATAAAACAAAAGTATCTTGTATTTTTATTTGCCTTTTAAAAGGCAAGAGAATAGACAGCTTCCCTGCTTACCTGGTGACAGGGCAAGAAGATACTATCTTAGGTATGAAGGAACACTTTTTGTGATGCCAAAAGACGGTCATATTTCTTATACATCTGATGTGGGTGTCACACAAGAAAGAGAGATGTCTTGAAAAGAGCTTTGTCCAAGGTGGCCTTCTGAAGTGATATAAAAAGCAAAAAGAGGCTGGAAACAAAGTAGCTAGAGGCATTATAAATGTCCTGATTTGGGAGGCTTCACATTCTTAGGAACATCCAATTAAGGTCTCTAGTGGAGTGTTCTCTGAAGAAGTCACAAGTACCCTACAGAAGAAAAAACAAACAGGTTTTGGACATCAGGCCCTATAGAGGTTGTCAATGATGTATGGTAACTGTGCCAGTAATTTAAACTTTCCTCTGCACCTCACCTCTTCTCCATCTCAAGTGGAAGAGTCAGAGACAATGTGGAATAAAAATTCAAGGAAGGTAAAGAGAAAAAGCAATGTCTGTCTTGTCTATTTAAAGCCATACTGGAAGAGAGAGGATGAAAGTGGATGAGATCTCATGATTTTTATAATATATCAAACTGGACTGGGATTTTTAATGCAATGAAGTAACTTTAAAAGCAGTGAAATTTAGTTGAAAGGTCATTCATCACAAGGAAAAAGTTGTTTAAAGGGGAAAATGTGCAAAGTATAAAATCACCTTCTTCTTGCACTTTGTCTGGATTAAGCAAAAAGCAATGGCAAGTTTTATAATATGAGAAATGAAGGATGTTATGGGAGCCCAAGAAGAGAATTTTGCTTCTAGCTACTCAAGCTACTCTACTAGCAACTGATGATAGATGTGAAGAGAGAGTGATCTTGGATCCATAGTAAATCCTGCCTAAGATACTGACTATAGAGGTGTGTTGTCTCCAAGAGATGGGTAGAAAGCCAGAAAACCAGGAGCTCAGTGGGGACAAACAACTGGAGGAACATATATTCCCTGTGCCTCAGGCTATTGAGTAAAATACTCTCAGTGTACTCAACTTTCTCTTGTGGTGTCTGCCAAGAACTCACAAAAGCTTTATTGGTACAAGAACACAAGCATTGATCTTTAGAACAGGACTGAGAATCCAGAGATGAATCCATCTGTATACGGTAACCTAATCTTTGATAAATCAGTCAAAAATATACATTGGGGAAAAGAATCTCTTTTCAATAAAT